>OU898284.1:45134510-45295479 GCA_918026665.1 Diabrotica balteata
ATAGAGGAGAAAATGGCAAAGAACAGACCAGTCCATCTAGCCTTTATTGACCTAAAAAAGACATAGGACTCTGTGCCCAGACAACGACTGTGGGAAGTCATGCAACAAATAGGAGTAGAAGATAAGCTGATCCATGTAGTGAAGTACATGTACACACATAATATTGTTACAGTCAAGGTAGGTTACAAGTTTGGAAAACCATTTAAAACCACGAAAGGTCTCCTACAAGGCTGCTCGACTTCACCTACACTCTTTAAAATATTTCTTTAATACGCCCTAAAGCCATGGAAAAAGAAATGTGAGGGAATGAGAGTGCCCATAAGGAACGACCATTTGTATACCCTCAGTTTCGCCGACGATCAGGTCATAATAGCACAAGACGAGGAAGATCTAAGTTATATGGTTCGAAAACTAGAAGAAGAATATAATATAAATGGCCTGGAAATAAACATTAACAAAACAGAATATCTGAACATAACACAAAAACCAACAAGAAACGTGAAAGTGTATGACGGGCGTGAAATAAAGGGGACCGATAAATTTAAATACATGGGGTTAATTAAAAATCGAGTGGGTCAAACCAGAAACTCTATGAACTATAACTGAATCCAATCCTATGGGACAGACACATAACAAAAAATAACAAAAAAATAATTTATAACACGATGATTCGCAGCATTTTAACATATGGAGCAGAAAATTGGGTCTTAACCAAAAGCAGCAGAAACAAAATAAACGCCACAGAAATGAACTACTCGAGAAGAAGCTGCAGAGTTTCCAGAATAGACAAAACATTTAACGACGAAATCAAAAGAAGAATGGAGATAAAGAAAGACACCTTAAATTACATTGAAGAAAACCGATAGATAGCAAAAATAACAGAGTGGAGACCCATAGAAAAACGCAAAAAAAGAGACAGACCAAGAAGATCTTTCAGAGATGAGGTAGATGAAGTCCTGAAAAGAAGAGGATTGGAAGATGGAGAATGGGAGGACAAAGAAGAATTGAGAAGATGGTTGAGAGAAGTGGGACAGCGACAGTTGTAGGAACCCCTCTTTTATTATTATTATCTTTTCGAAAATATTGGCGCTTTGTTTGAAATTATATACTGGACGTTATTACTCTGCAGGTGGAAAAGGCCACTCTGAAAAAGTAGTTTTAGAACTAATGCGAGATAAACTTAATAATGCATTGGGCATTCTCTTTGTATATATAATTTTTATGGTGTTGATTTAGCAAAAACGCTTTAAAAAAACGATACCTTCCGCACAGGAACTTTAATTTCCAAGAGAAAAGGTAACCCTAAAAAAGTATTAGAAGCTAAACTAGCACAAGAGCAGACAGTAGGGCAATACAAAGATGGCATTTTAGTAGAAAAGGGGATAAATATAAGTTATGTACATATTCACGGAATTTAAAAATGATCTTATCGAAACTGAAAACAAAAGAAACCAAATAAAACTAAAACCCCTACCTATATCCAAATATAATGAGTTTATGAGTGGTGTTGATCCCAAAGATCAAATGCTCGCTTACTATCCATGTAAGCGAAAGACGCTCAGACGATATAAAAAAAATAAGTATTCACATATTTCAGGTTTAGTTACTAAATTTCTATTATTTGTACAAAAGTTATACTCCATACACTGGTAGAAAAATGAATTTATATGAATAGCGTTTAGAAATTATCAGACATCTTTTAAAAAATTCTGAAATAGTATTGGTTACTCCAGCATACAAACAACAATAAACAAGAGACAAACACGGCATTTCAAAAATGTTAGTAAAACAGCAGTCTGCACATCAATTCATTTATTTATACTGGAACCAATTAGCCGCAATAAGAACAAATCTTGGATATGAATCGACGGAAGCCATCCAGATTCTGCGAGAAGTTAGATAATTCCCCTACATTATTTAACCTAAATTGAGAGGAAATATTTAATGAAGCCTTGAAAAATTGTGAACATGGAATCTTTTTAAATGAAGAACACCTAAACAACATCTGCGATGCAATGACACCGTTTTTTTTGCAGACAGTTTAAACAGTTTAGAACAACTAATAAGTAAAGTAAATGAAGTAAGTGAACGATTTGGACTACAAGTAAAGTAAACATATCAAAAACTAAATTTATGGTCATCAGCAAAAATAAAGTTAAAGACTTGCAACTGCCTATCAAGAATACACCAGTGGACCGAGTAAAACAGTTTACCTATCTTGGAACAATCATAAACGAACAATGGAATCACTTACAAGAAGTAAAATGTCGAATAGAGAAAGCTAGGAGTGCATTCAACAACATGGCCGAACTCTTTAAAAGCCACAACCTTATCTGGAGTAAAAAAGTAAGGTTCTTACAATGTTATATCTTTTCGATATTATAGTAAGAAGTTGAATCCTGGACACTCACTGAAGCAATGGAGAAAAAAACTGAAAGCCTTCTAGATGTGGCTATATAGAAGAATCCTCATGGACGGACAAGAAAACCAACGAGACTGTACTACGAAGAATAGGGAAAGAAAGAGAAGTGGTGTATACGATTAAAAGGAGAAAGTTAGAATATCTAGATGTGGCTATATAGAAGAAGCCTCATGGACGGACAAGAAAACCAACGAGACTGTGTTACGAAGAATAGGGAAAGAAATAGAAGTGGTGTATACGATTAAAAGGAGAAAGTTAGAATATCTCGGACACATAATGAGAAACGGCACTAAATACAGACTACTGAAATTAATCCCTCAAGGTAAAGTATTCGGAAAGTAAGGAATTGAAAGAAGAAGAATATCATGGTTAAAAACCGTAGGAAATGGTTCTCTATAACAACAACTAATATATTTAAAGCATCAGTTAATAAAATAATTATAGCCAGGATGATCGCCAATATTTGAAACAAATAGGCACCAAAAGAAGAAGAAATGAGACAAACAGGCTGGACTAAAGAATAAAAATGTATTTTTGAACTTACCATTTAGTTTTTCGGGAACCGTGGATCCGAAGCCCGAATCATTCGATCGCAAACTAGCACTAGTGTCTTCAGTCGACGTATTGTCTTCACTATCACTATCATTACTGTCATTGTCTTCAGACGTTGTCGGTACCATAGCGGCAGCATTGCTGTTGCGTTTGCGAGGTCTGGGATAATGTCTTCCCTTAATTAACTTAGGTCGCGCAAATATTTCTACAGGACACTCATCGAACTGTTCCGGCTTAGCCCAAGGATGCATCCATTGCGTTAGACGATTGGACTGAAGAGGTACGAAAGCTTCCTTCTTTTCTTCTTGCTCGGGCTCAGGCTCTGGTTCCGGCTCTGGTGGTGGAATAAATACGACCAAATCTGGATCGTCCTTGGTCGGTTTTTTTAACAGCGATCGTTTGGAGATTATTTTGATAGATTCCTTCTTTTTGGCAGCTTCTGATGTTTCTGCTTCTTCGGAATCCTTATTTCTTAGGTTTAACTTCGAAATATTTGCTGATTCTTCTTCAGTTGTAACTGTATCTTGCATTGAAGTTAATTCTTTTGTAACAGTAGTTGCTTTGCTTGGAGATTCTTCAATGCCATCTTCTGCAACACTAGTCAAATTCGGACATTTACTAATATTTTTTTCAAGATTATTATTCTTTTTCTTCACTTTAGGCTTCAGTTCTTTTATAGTTTTACAATTCTGTTTAACATTTTGTTTTTGTATGATGACATTCTCTAAACCAGTTTCTGTTCTTGGAATAGCAATGATTCCCTTATTCAATTTTTCTTGTTGTTTAGCTTGTTGGACGTTAATAACAGCGTTAACTTTAAGCTTTTTGTCTGATTTAGGTGGTTTTTCTACTTCTACTTCTACTTTGTCGATCCGTGCTACCAAAGTCTTCTTAGGAACAACTATATCTTCCACACTTCCAGTGATAACTGGTTTTATCTTGAATTTAATTTCTTGGATTTCTACATTGGATATATCCTTCGGTGTTTCTGGTGGTTTTGAGTTATTTTGGAGTACCTTTGCTTCTATTTCTTCTTTTTTGTTTATTGTTGAACTTGTGTCATACTTATCAGTTGCCTTATCCCTGTTGTCCTTCTTTAATACCTCCACAGAACTTTTCCTTTCTGCTTCAGCTTCTTTTGCTTTCAATTTTTGTTCATTTAACATTTTTTTATTTAAAATATTTGCCTTCAACTCATTTGCTTTTTGTTCGACCTGCAATTTCTTTAATTTTAAATCAACTTCTTTACTTTCAAGTTTTCCTCCAGTTGAAATAATTTTATTGCCTGAGTTGATTTGCTTCTCTTGTTCTGTGATGACTGGTGCAGATTCTTGTATCTTCGAGACTACTTCTTTATCTTTTTCCTTATTTTTTGATTCATTTGAAAGTATTTTGCTGTCTGATTTTATTTTTTCTTCTTTTTTTAATACTGGTGCAACTGGTAGTTTTGATGTAACTTCCTCTTCCTTTTTCTTTAAATTTGTTGGGAATTTTGTAGCTAATGTAGTTGTTGGTTTAATTTCTTCTTTATTGTCTTTGTTTCCTGTAGCTGCTTGATCATTTTTTGTTGAATTCATTTCATCCATTTTTTCCTTTAAGTTGGGCTTTAATTTACTATCGTTGGTACTTACACTTTCCTTAAAATTCTTCCTTAAAATATTTGTACCATCAGTATTAGATTTATGTTTAACAAGGTTATCTTTTTTGGATAAAATATCTGGTAATGTCAAATCTCTCTTTAAAGCAAATGTATCGTTTGTTTTTGAGACTTTTTTTTGTTTTTTAATACATAGATCTGACTTACTTTTGTTAAGTTGGCCACTGTCTCTCCTAGTGTCATCTTGATCAATTTTAACAGGTTCTAAGTTACTGGTAACTTTGTTTTTGTCGTCTTCAGAAGCAACTTCGATATTTTTTACTTCATTTTCACTTTTGTCAGAAGATTCGAATTCATTATTTGAACTGTTGGATCTAAAATCTGAAAGATTAACAGAAACTACTGATTCGTCCGAACTCTCGGTTTCTTCTTGGCTGGACAATATTGAGTTTAGTATGTTGAGGTCTTCCTGCGAGATTTCTGTGGAAACTCTCCGAATGTCCTTCAAAAGATTTTCACTCGAGAAAGATCTACTTTGGCGCCTTTGGATCTCTACAGGTTGTCCTGGATTTAGATCATCGGAGATATTTTCTAACGTGATGGCAGTGCAGATATCACGGAAGCTAGAGGTCTTTTTGGGCAAATATTTCTTTGGTGTTTCAACAATGGCAGCGATGTTTTCCTTGCTTCGACTACGTATTAAAAATTTCTCTTTTAGTATCTCACCTTTTGTTTTCTTTCTTGTTTTAACTTCGTTCGTTAATTCATTTGGCTCAAAGTTGTCTCTCCATGTTTTGAATGCTCCGATTTCTTCTTTCACTGTATCGGCATGAACAGTTCTGATTCGTACTGTTGCTCTGTCTCTTCTTATTGTTGGTTTTGGCTTAGATTCTTTAACTACTTCGACTGGTTGCTCTTGAATGTATGGCTTAGGTTCTACTTGCTTTATTCTTGGTGTTTTCTTTTCGTACTTCTTATATCTATTTACAGAAACATCAATATCAGCTGTATTTATTACCTTGATTGGTTTGATGGTTCTCGAAGATATATCTGTAGGGTACGTTAACTTTGGAGTATTTAATCTTCTGTAAGGCGAACTGATTTCCGATATCGTAGACAGATGAGGTTTATAAACACCGGGATATCGCGATAAAGGCTTTGAATAATTTATGTAACTAAGGGACGAGCTATTATAATGGGGAAAGCTGAGAGCACTTACAGTTGGCAAACTGTATAGTTCAGAGTAATTCGGCATTTTTTAATCGACAGATCCACAAATATATTAATTACACGTGATTGTGATTTGCTTGTAAATGTCAAAGCACTAAGTATTTTAAACGGGATGACATTTGTTGAGGTTTTAATCTCCGCAAAACATTCTTTTTTAATTTTTCGTTACAGCTCGAAATATTGTCAAACACTTTTGCGAAATAACCGAAATTATTGCCTCTATTTACCGCATTAAGTCTCAAGAAAAACTAACAATTCGTGTGGATCTTTCTAAAATTACTATTTTTATCCCGTTCCTAATGACGCAGGCTAGTTGTAGCATGTGGTGCCAAAAACACCTGTATTAGTATATTTTTGTTCTTTACTACGAACTCTTAACTAGCCGTACCTATTCTAATGTTGGGATTCGGAAATAGAATCTGCAATTATTTCTATATCAATTTAATCTTGACCTTCCCTCTTCCTGTCGCATGTAAAAACGATTTATAGGTCGATATTTCTTGGAATTATTTAGTAAATTCACGACAGGAATGGACTTGATAATCTAGACTAATAATATTATTTATAGCACGTGAACAAGTAATTTTCAAACGATCCGATAACATTTTTTATAAGATACAAATTATTCAAAATATCAGACTCTACAAAAATATACTTAATTTATTGCAGTTAAAATACCAGAAATATTTCCCAAATATATCAAAATCAAACAAATAATAAATCAATGTCATCCAGATGTGTTTGTGAAATTTAAATTTCAATTCTTGTATTGTAAATAATGAAATATTCACTTTGTTAGCATCTAATAATTCTAATAACTTAGTAATTTTCTCCTGAAGAAGTCGTGACGAAATTTTGCGATAAATCTTATAATTTTATTTCCTACTGACCGAGTCGAAAATAATATGAACATTTTATAATAGGAAAAAGGCGGGTAAAACGAGGTAGGTGCCTAAAACGGGGTAAACCTATTTTGTTCAATAACACTGGCTCCATCTATACGACGTTAATGAAATTATATTAAAGACGCCTCGTTACGGCTTCTGTCATAAAGCAGATATTATTAGTTCCTAGTCGATTGTTGTGAACAGTATAGACTGCAAGCACATGGGACATTGTTAAGGGGTCATTCGATACAGCATAAATCACATATAAATATTAAAGTACTACAATATTAAATACCTATAGTTAGAAACTATGCCGTCAATTTTTATCAGTAGAAAATTCCTTGTAAACGCGATCGTTTTTATTTAGGTAAAACATCAAGACCAGTAAATGTTAGAATAAGTGATGAAGATCAAACATATCAAACTATATTTCTCAAAAATAGAGAATCATTTAAGTCAATCTTTAACTCTTTAGTAATTACGTCTTCTTCTCACTCTTCTTCTTCTTCCTTCTTATATGTAGATTTTAAATCCTGTTTCTTTCTTCAATATTAGCCTCCTAAATTGTTTAAATTATCACAATATCTTCTTCTTGGTATGCCAGTACTTCTTGGCCCATTTGGTGACTTTGTAACCTCGGAAATCTTTTTTGGGTGGTGCTAGAAAGATAACCAATGAAGACACTGCGGACGGCAACCAGATGGTTGGTGGAGAGCAAGTCGTGGGTTCGAAACTAGCTTTTGGAACCGGAAATGGATCAAACGGAAGAAATAGGTAAAGATAGGATAAGAGATATTAGAAAAGATACAGAAATAAACAAAAAGATAGAAGGGTAAAATTACCAAAGATAAGAGAAGATAGAAACAGGGCGCCACTCAATTTTTTGGGGTTAAGGAGAAAATTAAGAAAACCTTAGAAAAGAAAAGAGATAAGAAAAGATATTTAGGTTCAGAGATCAAAACCAAGGAAAGATACCAACAGTAAATTATCAAATAAATCTGGTCAACGCAATATATAAACAAATAATAAATATATTAAGTATTACACTTACTTACCTACGAAACTTAATCAGCCTGATCTTTTTACAGTTTAAAAGCATAGTAATATTTAAAGATAGTAATTGTTCAGAGCTATTATTTTATCAGGGAACTTGTTAGGAGCCGACAAATAAAATACATGCATAAAACAATAACAATATATTAAACACAAAATTACGATGCTGCTAAATGCAACACAGGTAATAAAAATACACAACTATGAAATGGTGTTATATACGTATAAAATTAAGCAATATTGTAATAAAAAAATACCTTTACCAAGATATATAAGGCAATCATATTCAAATATAGTTTGGTGTATCTCGAGATATCATAGGAAAGATAATGAACAAAAATTATAGGAAATACAAAAGATAGCAAAAATTACTTAAATCTAAATTTACAAAAAAAAAACAAAACGGTTACAGAAATAAAAACATAAACCAAACCGCACTTGGTTAAGTCAATTAACTATCTCGCACTATTATTTAATAAAACACTGATACTTGTATGTTCATAGGTAATATTTATAGAAATTTCTTGCATGGTTCAATTACATTCAAAAATCGGCAATCTACAGGTGAAGACATAGATGATACGTCCAGATAATGGCAGGTGATATGATACCATACCATATTACTCGCCCAGATAATTGTAGATAAAGATTACTTACAGTAGATCTTGACGAAGGCAGCTTAATTCACTGAATACTTTTCTGGTACTAAACACTGAATTTAATAACCATTAAAGGTAGTGTAGAACTATATAATTTAATATAGTCTAAGGAAAGAAAACTCAAATATGAAGTGTACACACACTTAGAAAATAATTCACAGCGACGATAAGACAATAAATATCGTGAGCAAAGCGCATCACGAGATATCACTTCACTCAACAAGAGCCCACCGAGAAGTAAGTTGGTTCCCTAAAAATTTCACCAACTATCCAAGAAAAAAGAAGAAGAAGGTATATCCCCCACTTAAAATCATCGGACAGTCGTATGTATTTCTCAGAAGGTAAGGTCTTAACGACTATTGGAAAGTTTGAGGTAAAATAATCGGTATTAACAATTGGACCTGAGAATATTAAAATGCTTAGGATTATATTATTGTCAAAAGATACGGCCTTCGGCGAAAATTACCAATTTATAAAAAAGAAACTGCATACCGGAAAGCATTTGTTCTTTTCATACAGAGTATTAAGACGGAAGGATTAAAAACCTTTCTTAATTAGGGAATTCCATTTCAGCTTGGTGTCTACAATAATATTTTCCCATCGTAAACACGGGGATTCTTAAACATCGGCGTATCGCACGGGGGTAAAAGGAATTAAAAATAATTTGATATATTAACAATAAAAAAAATGTTACAACTTATCTAGTGCTATTCGTACTATACTATCCTCTGCCATTCTACTAATGTGCTCGTTCCGTTCCACTCCTGTTTCCGTTTTGTCACCCATCCATTTATGTTTTCTATATTGCATGTTCTTCTTATGTTTTCGCTTCTCTCCCTATCCAACAGGCTTCTCCCTGATATTTGTCGGAGTATTTTCATCTCAGTTGTTTCTAGTAGTCGTCTCGTTTTAGATGTGTCAGGTCTTGTGTCCACCGTGTATGTTAATATAGGCCTTGTAACCTCGGAACCCTTTTTTGGATGGTGCTAGAAAGGTCACCAATGGAGACACTGCGAATGGCAGCCAGATGGTTGGTGAAGAACGAGTCGTGGATTCGAAACTAGTTTTTTTAACCGGAAATGGGTCTGGCGGACGGAATAAGTTAAGATATAACAGGATAAGATATATTAGAAAAGATAAAGAAATAATCAAAAAGATAGATGGGTAAAATTACCAAAAATAAGATAAGATAGAAAAAGGGCGCCACTTAACTTTTTGGGGTTCAAAGGAAAAATTAAAGAAACCCTAGAAACGAAAACAGATAAGGAGAGATAATAACAGTTAATTATCAAATAAATTTGGTCAACACACTACATAAACAAATAATAAATATATTAGGTGGACTTCGTCCACTCACTTACCTAGGAAACTAAATCAGTCTGATCGTTCTCTTGGTCGAAGGTATAATAATAATTTAATATAACAAGCAAATATTTAGAGGTATTGTTATATCAGGAAACTTATGAGGAGTCGAGAAATCAAATTCATTGATAAAACAAAACAATATATTCAACAACACGATTAAATTTGAATCAATCTGATGATTTTAAATCTGAATGTAAACACAAGTAAAAGAAATCCACCATCAATTACATAGGCCTACATTTTTATTTTCATGAAAAAGTGTTTTAAGTTGAATATGTGTACTATAGTAAATGGGATGTGCTGCTCACGAAACTGTACTTAATTTTTTTTCAGCACGTCAGATTTTCAAGAAAAATTTGTTTGAAATTTTTCATAGAAACTCCAAAAATACTGAGAAAATATTTATTGAAACCTTATTTAATATAAAATTACACTGCAAAATTGAGTTGTAAAAAAAAGAATTTAGTATAACCTACGTTAGAAAATATTTGCTGTTTTTTTTAAACCTAACCTAACCGTTTACTTTTTCCATGAAAACTGCATTTTGTGGTCTTCTTTTTATGAATTTTTATGATCGAGTATCTCTTCAAGGTCCAGCAGTAATCAGCCATCATTCTTATATCCCATCTTCCTTGGTAACGTCTTTCCATCTCCTTTATATCTTGATGGAACCTTTCTTCCAGTTTCAAAAAATAAAGTTTGACGCACATATTGCATCCGAGTTTTTTATAATTTTCGACCATGTTAGCTACAATTTCTTTATAGTCTGAAGACTTGTTGTTTCCAAGGAAACCGTCTATGAGTTTTACGAAAGAACTTTATGCTTCAGATTCATCCTGGGTCATTGTATTCTGGAACAATCTGTTCGATTTTAAGGTTCACATTTGAGGGCTTACAAAAATTCCTTATTTGAGGTTAGCTTTAGAAAGTGCAGAGATATTTAAAGTAGTCACATTTTTTATCAAAAAACTAAAGCTTTGACAAACTGCTTCATTAATCCTAACTTTATGGGAAGAGGAGGCAGAAGAACTTATTTTAGGTCAGCTAGTGTATCACCTTGCACATTTTTTTGTCCCGGTACTAGTCTTTTCCGAAGTGGCCACTCTTTCTTAACGTAATGTATATTTCATGCTCGAGTATCCTACTCGTATAAAAAAAAATGGATATTATTTTTAAATCTCCACAGAATTGCCAACAATATTCGCTATACTTTCTCTCAGATTCACGGAGGGAGCAGCAGGCACTGATTCACAAGTATTACCATTGTGCAACAATGACACTCTTCAGACTTCTCTTAGAAGAATCATTAAATAATCGTCATGATGTGAAATCGTAATTGTCACCTCCCAGTTTCATGGCTACTTCAGAAATATTATGACAATACACCCCTGGGCCCTCTTGGGAAAAATATTCTGCGAACTCTTTTGCATCTATACCACAAAAATTTGGAGCAAATAGATTTTTATCTTTCAATCGTGGTCCTAAGATTTGTGCGGCATCCTTCGATAGACCCAAGTCTCTCACTAAGTCATTTAGTTTAGCTGTTACGGTTGGTCTATCTCAGGATTAAATTCATCTTCATTGGTTTTTTCGTCTAAACTTTCATCTGATGATTGCTGTTGGATGGTGTGAAGAAAAGTTGGAGTAATAGGGATTCCTGGTTCAAGTGATACGGGTCATTTAGCAGAAGGTAAATCAGGATATTGAATTTTGTCTGAATTTTTTGCATTAAAATCCTTGAAATCTCAGGAGCAAAAGTAGCAGTCGTCATGGTTTTTTGGTTCCCTCCATACCATAGAAATGCCGAAGGGTAAAGAGTTACGTGTACCTTTTGTCCATTTTCTCAGTAATTCGACACACTGAAAGCACACTTGGTGTGGAGCCCAAGGTTTGTCCCGATAACCAAACTTTATAAGCACCAATAAGGTACTTGTTTGCGCTAGTATCTAATATCTCACAAGGTTTTTTCAATTTTGTGAAAATTTTGACGTGATGGGCAGTGTTGCCATTCAAATGAAACTAACATAATAAATTACTAAAATATTTTCTATTGATCTGTCAAGTATTTTAAAGAAATAATTTTAATGCAATTTACGAAATATCAATAAGGTATTTGTTTGCACTAGTGCATAATATCTCACTAGGTTTTTTTTTTAATTTTGTGAAACATTTTGACGTGATGGGCTTAAACCGAATTCATATTCAGAATCAGCGTACCCGTATTACTTAACGACACATGTCAAACTCAAAACACCAAAAATCATGTCGGCCTGTGATTAAATGATGGGTATACATATAAAAATAAACAGTAATATGATTGAGAAATAAGTAGCATATAAAGTATTGTCCAACGTATTGTACAAAAGATTGATCTTTTATGCTGAACAAATAGTTGGGAACTACCAGTGCGGTTTCCGACCCAATAAATCAACAACGGATCAAATCTTCACAGTCAGGCAGATTCTTGAGAAAACGCTTGAGTTTGGAGTCGACACCCACCACATATTCGTCAATTTCAAAGCCGCATACGACTCAGTCAACAGACAGAAACTTCTACAGGCTATGGTGGAATTTAAAATACCGCTTCATCTTGTTCAACTAACGGAACTTACACTCACATGCGTAGAAAGTGTAGTCAAAATCCAAAACGCCTTTTCAAGACCCTTTCACTGTAAAAATGGACTGAGGCAGGGAGATGGACTGTCGTGTCTCTTATTTAACCTTGCACTAGAAAAAGTAATTCGAGAGTGCCATATTAATACTAATGGCACCATCTTCAATAAATCTGTACAAGTGGTCGAAAATGCAGATGACAAAGACATTATTCGATCATTAAGGTCATCTGCACTGAGAATGGGATTAACAATAAACGCACAGAAAACCAAGTATATCTATTGTACTAGATCAGGCAACCAGATATCTAGACTATTAATTGATGATCTGAAACTAAAAGGTGTGGACACCTTTATCTACCTGGGCTCGCTGCTGACCAAAGACAACAATATCAGCAAAGAAATTAAAAGAAGAATAGTGCTTGCCAATAAGTGCTATAATGGCTTGAGGAAACAGATGGCCCAAAATTATCCAGAAAAATTAAAATTACCATATATAAAACACTAATAAGGCCAGTGTTAACATAGTGGTCAGAAACGTGGTCACTTACACAGAACGACCAAGAACTGCTTAGGCGTTTCGAGAGAAAAATTCTAAGGAAAATATATGAAGGAGTCCAAGAACAGGGTTTGTAGCGTAGGCGCTACAACTTTGAATTATACAGAAGTTTTGGGGAACCTGACGTTGTAACATTTATTAAATTAGGACACCTTTGATGGACAGGATATGTAATTAGGCGAGATGAAGATGCAATGATCAGAAAAATTTTCGACCGAAGAGGACCAGTGGGCAAACGATCCAGAGGAAGACCAAAACTTAGGTATCAAGATAACATAGAGGATGATCTAAAATCCATCGGAGTTAAAGCATGGAGACGAGTTGCCAGAGACAGGGGCGAATGGAAGATTGTTGTGAAGAAGGCTTAGGCTCATGACGAGCTGTAATGCCACTGATGATGATGATGATTGAGAAATACTTTACAAATACAATATAACATGCACAGATTAAATTATCAGCGAAGAGAGCGTGATACTATTTAAAAATATTCAACTAAAACTGATTCAAGAAAGGTCTCTTTGCTATTTATGGGCTTATCTCGAAATAACGAGTACATTAAGTTTAAAAATGTATAACAATTATAGCAAATAACAAAATTAATTAAGTTTAAATTCAAAAGAATAACAAAAGATTACTAGAATGTTAAAGTATAAAAATTAAACCAACCCGCACTTGGTTTTAAGTTATTAGAAGTTCTTCATAGCTGATTGAAAGTTCGTATAAAAAAATTAAATGTTAAGCCCGTAATAGATATCTCTTTGTATACGTGATATAATTTTGTATGATATTGTTTAATATACTACGGCAATCAGTGATTAGTTTTTAAAATTGTTACAGCTCTACGATCAAAAGATGAGTTTAGTTATTACATTAATGTAACTTAAATCAAAAGAATTGTTGTGGTTTCTTTTAAGGAGGCAAAAATAGTTAAATATGAAGCATGGGGCATAATGAGCGGGGCAAAATGAGCAATAATAGGGTGCCCATAATGCCCCTGTATTGCCCCTCGTTATCAAGCTGTTAGATACACTCTTAAACCAACGTTTGTTTCTATTTTAGTTAAGCAAATATGATGCGTAATTATATAAAACAGACCAACAGACAATCTTGGACAGAGAATGGAATGGCACAAGCAATTGATGCTGTTATAAATCGAAACATGGCGTGTCAAACTGCTGCTACAAATTATGCTGTTCCTCGTGCTACTTTACAACGTCGTATACGTAAATACTAAGCCAATCAGGACATGTCTTGTGCCGTTAAAAAAGGCATGGGATTCTTCAAACCGGTATTTACACCATGTCAGGAATTGGAGTTGGTTGGCTATATTCAAGATATGGAAAATCGCCTTTTTGGGCTTACATCAAGAGACCTTCGAAAAGTTGCATATCAGTTAGCAGAACGAAACGAAATTTCCCATAACTTTAATCATACCACCAAAATGGCGGGAGAAGATTGGTTGTCTGCTTTCCTTAAAAGGCACGATGTTCTATCTTTGAGAAAACCAGAGGCAACTTCTGCAACACGCGCTATGGGGTTAAACGAAATTTCAGTAAATAGGTTCTTTGAACTTCTAACTACGACTATTGAGAAATACCAGATAACGGCAGATCGATTATTTAATGTTGATGAGACTGCCACAACCACTGTTGCCAAAAGTCTCAATAAAATTATCGCAACCAAAGGGAAAAAGCAAGTTGGGTCTTTGTCGTCCACAGAGAGAGGGAAGATGCTTACTGTGGAAATATGTATGGGTGCAGATGGTTCATTCATGCCTCCACTTTTTATTTTTCCAAGGAAACGAATGAAGCCGGAACTGTTAGATGGCGCACCACCAGGGTTTTGGGCTGAGTGTAATGATTCAGGCTGGATGCAAGGTGATTTGTTTGTTAAATGGTTAAAAAAATTCGTAGCATGGTCAAGAGCTTCAAAAGAAAATATTGTGTTGTTATTGTTAGATGGCCATTTTAAGCACATAAAAAATTTAAAACTTATTATTGACCTTGCAAGACAGCATGGTCTAGTTCTGTTGTGTTTTCCACCTCATTGTACCCATAAACTCCAGCCACTAGATGTAAGCTTCATGAAACCATTAAGTGTCTATTACGCTGACAAAATAAAAAATTGGTTAAGGTTGAATCCAGGTCGAGTAGTTACTCACTACCAAGTGACTGAACTTTTTGGAAAGGCGTTTATT
Source organism: Diabrotica balteata (assembly GCA_918026665.1). Classification (NCBI taxonomy): domain Eukaryota; kingdom Metazoa; phylum Arthropoda; class Insecta; order Coleoptera; family Chrysomelidae; genus Diabrotica; species Diabrotica balteata. Next base: position 45,149,644 of record OU898284.1, read on the forward strand.
CGAGCCGGAACAATGTCAATAGCTATAAATGGTTTTAAAGCTACCGGGATATGGCCACCTAACCCAAATATTTTTGTGGATGCTGATTTTGTGGCAGCGGATGCTACAAATATAGAACAGTCGCAAAATGCTGGAATTATGTAGCCTCGGCAGAACACGCCACCTTCACAAAGCATAAGACACTCTCCACAACCTGGACCGTCAAACAGATCACCTTCTTCAGACTTACCTTCCCAAAACATAAGGCACTCTCCACAGCCTGTGATGTCAAACAGATTGCCTTTTCACGATTTACCTTATCAAAACGATAAGCCAACTAAATTTGTGTTTGCTTCTCCATAGCAAATTTGACCCATTCCAAAGACTACAAAGAAACAAAGGCAGACAAGAAATCGGGGAAAGACAGCTATTTTAACAGAATCGCCCTACAAGAACGAGCTCATGGAGTCAACTCAAATTAAAGAGGCTAGAAATTCTAACGCTGAATCTAAAAAACGAAAAGTGTTTAAGAATTATGAGGATGAAAAAGAAAACAAAACAAACAAAGAAAAGGTAAAGGTAAACAAAAAAAGAAGCCAAAAGGTCTAAAACCAATGTGAAAAAACAAAAAACTGTTGAAGATGACTCGGAAAGTGACGTTTCCGATGTAGATTGTCTATACTGTGGATACTCATACTTGCAATCAACTGAAGGCTGGGTAAGTTGTTGTGTATGCGAAAAATGGGCTCATTGCTCCTGTGCTGGAGAAGAGGACGATGACGATGAGTGTAAATATATTTGTGAACAGTGCCAGAAATAAGCAAAACTTCTCTTAAATGGTTCCATATCCGGGGCATAATGGTTTTTTGTTAACTTAACATTTTTTATTATTTTTGTTTATTGTTAAGTGAGTTTTAGGTTAAAATTGTATTTTGTAATGAAAAATAATAAATATGTAACTAAGTATATAGAACTAAAATAATTTCCATATTACCACGAACAAGATCAAAATTACCCAATGTCCTTAGGGTGCTGATTATGTCCCGGCTTCCCCCTGCTATTTAAATGGGAATAAGCGACAATTAAAGGTTAAAGTAAGTTTATTAAGTGGAAATGGAAACGTCAATAAACTTACTTTAACCTTTAATTGTGGCTTATTCCCATTTAAATAGTAATTACTTTAAAATACCACAAGAAAATAGCTTCAGAACAATATTTATTTTCAAAATATTTATTTTCGACCTGGGCAACATATTCACTCACTTTCTTCCAGTTATTTACATTTAATGTGGCAAATTCCTGTTCCTCCAACATTTTTATAGCTGCGAACGTATCATTTTGTTTTGCAATTTTGTTCTTTTATTTCCGCCCAAATCATTTCTATAGATTTAAATAATGTTCAATATAGTATCATTGTTTATAGTATACAAATATGTTCATTGGCGAAGTAAAAAAAGTCTGTTTGTTTCCGTTCACTAATTACTTTTCTGGTACTGCCTATAAATCCTCCGATTCGCTGATGTTGTTGGTGCTACCAAACACTGTGATTCAGCACCAATAATTTTAGTACGAGTAATTTGATGGGTGGGATACATTAAATCGCAAGTTTTTGTTTATTACGCCCATAAAACGAGAATGTTGGGAGTGTGTTTATTACAGTCCGTCCCAAACCCTTATTTCAGTGCGTCATAGTTGTTCGAATTCTCTCTAACGCATTAAGCTAGAAGTGACAGAAAAAAACGTGAGTCTCTGATTATTATACATAGAACTTAGAAAATTAGGTATCGATCACGGGTATTCGCATATTAAAGCGAATTCTACTTACGAACGTATAATTGGTTGGAGTTTAGAATACGCTAAATAGATATCCAATCAATTATGCATATAAATATAATTTGACACAGATGATCTTGATAATGACAGTGACAGTACTTTCACAATGTCAACTGATAAAATGATAATTGCCGTTCTGGTTAGTATTTTCAGACATTTTACCTACAGTGAAAATTAAATTTTGTATTTATTGTCATAAAAATATTTTAAATATTCCGAGATATACCGAGAATGAACAAAGACTAATATTAAAATTATTAAATTAGTTTCAATTAGAAAAAGAGGCTGAGTTATCTTTATTATCAGTTTCTGTCGTTCGCGAATCAGATTGTGAATTCAGGAATGATATTGAGGAAATATCTTAAACTAATACCGTTATGGATATTTATATGTATTAAAACGATTCTTTTTAGAACCACGACATTTTCTTGAAATGTAAGATATAATTGATACCAGCCACATATCTAGTGTAATCATTGATTTTAAAGAATCAGATTCTGAATGGGATTATATAATATTCATTTTTGTTATTCATAAAAAAGAAGGTAAACTTACATTCGGTATCTTGTTTTTTAACTAAACTCCATTAACACGATTTCATCTGGATACCGGAACTGGTAGATTAACTCAAAAATCAACTGCTTCACTATTTAAACTATTTATATTGTTTTTTTAACAAAACTTTATAACCTTTTTTCATTTGCACACCAAATCTGGTAGAATAACTCAAAAATCAACTGCTTCACTATTTAAACTATTTCCACTATTTAATGACAAATCTTCACAAAATTAAACTATTGGCTGCCACAGAAACTTATCAGAAAATTACTTATCCAAATATGACTGATTTAAATCGATGTTATTTTATCACAGGAATGTTTACTTTGATGCCTTGCAACTGCAATTGTCAGTAAATTTTTTACCTTGCAGTCAACTCTTAAAAGATTCTAGGAGAAAGCGTTATTTTAAATAAACAAACCTTCCAATTCCCTAGTGTTTGTAATAAATAATAATAAATCCATAAACAAATCTTAGCTAATTAAGCACTTTCCTTGGAATGTATAAAATAGAACAGAATAGAACAGAATTATGATAAACTGCCATGCAAAAAAAAAAATAACCTTATCACATTTAGCCGATTACGATCCTGTAACTGTCAGATTTAACTAAAATGTCATGCAATAATACTCGACATTCTTTAAATCCTATATGACGTCAAAATTAGTGACGCACTGAAAAAAGGGTTTGGGACAGACTGTAGAATAAGGTAGAATATGTGGCAATAATTTATTAGTATCTATTTAAAAAATAGTTTTATTTAAAAATAATTTGCATTAATATGAAAATGCATATGGATACAATTTGTTGCGCCATCTTAACCATTTAACCATGTGGATGACTACTTAGATATTTTAAATCGCTCTTTTGGGGTAAAGCATGATCATCGATGTTAACTAGTGGACATCTACACGTTCTTAGAGTGCATACAATATGTGTAGATTTCGAGTGATTTACTATAATTATGCAAATCTTAAGTCTTAAGAGAAGTATTAAGAAAAGAAGTTGTAAAACATTATCAACAAGAATACTCCGACATGAACACAATTAATAAAGATATGCAACGAAAGCTCTTGAAAGCACGACTGACTGTTGGAAAGAAAACGAAAAATAAAGAGGACAGAATAAGTGATAAAACAAAACGGTTGATGGAAAAGAGATGCACATTTCTAAACGAAGGAAAGAGAAAAATCAATTGTTTCAAAGAATTGAATGAACAAATAAAGAAGGGAGTAAAGGAAGATTTAAGGATCTATAATGAAAACAAGGTAGAAAAAATTAGAAAAGAACCGAGGCCTGAAATTCTTAAGTTCAAACTTAGGAAAGCCTATAATAATCTCATCGGAGGATAAAGATGGAAAAGAAATAAAAAAAAGAACGAAATATTAAAAGTTACTTAAACATTTTACCGTGATTTATATTCCTCGAGTAAGAACCCAGATAACACTGCAAAGAAGTTCTTAAGAGAAAAATGACGAATGTCAACTCAGAAATATACCCTAACATAGAATCATTTAAAATAAAATAAGCTATGGCACAACTAAAGAACAATAAGGCTCCGGGCTCAGATGGAATGCTTGTAGAAATGTTAAAGGAGGGGAGTGAAATTATTCTCGAAAAATTGAAAAATTTTTTCAACGAATGTCTTCACAGAGGAGAAGCCTCAGATGACTGGAATGAAAGATTGACAATACTTCTCTTCAAAAAGGAAGACAGGGGAGATTTAAAGAACTATAGGCCAATCTCTTTGCTATCCCAAATGTACAAACTGTTTATGAGAGTAATAACTAACAGGTTAACGTCGAAGCTCGATAGCATAAACTTTCATAAATAAAGTGGACGAAATGTTATCAGAAATATTAAACAAAAATAATATTATTTTCATCTGTGGTGACTTCAATATAAATTTAGATCCAAAGGTGCACAATATAGATGCATTAAGATTAAAAAATGTTTTTACCTCTTATGATTTAAATCAATGTAATTTTTGAATATACTAGAATACATATAGACTCTATGATTGATAATATTTTCTGCAATGTAAATATTAAATTTTTATCTTGTTCTGTTGTTTATACCGATGTGAGTGATCACTTTTTACAGAAAGTTGAATACAACTTGAATGCTTCTTTTTTGGTGGATAATATTGTTTATAAACGTGATTTTAATAGCAATCTTAATATTAATTATTTTAATCAATTACTCTCTAGGGAAACTTGGTGCTTTCTAAACTCAGATCTATCTTCGGATAACAAGTTTTGAAAATTTTATGAAAAAATTTTGGAACTATTCGATAAAGCATTTCCTTTGCAAACGGTGAATAGTAGACGATTTTCTAAACAGATTAAAAACAAGGGATGGTTGACTTCTAATTTAATAAATGAGGGAAATTTTATTAGAGACATTTTCAGATCTATAAAATATTCAGAAAGTCATGAGCTCAGAATACTGTATAACATTCTAAAAAAAAAATCATGAATACAAAGTTAAGTTAGCCAAGCAAACTTATTTTAATAATAAAATGGTAAATGCGCAGAATAGTACGGCTGAGGCTCGGCGCATCATAAATTGAAACACTGTCGGAGGTAAAAATCGAAACTCGTCTAAATACCCAAGTAAATTTAAAAATAATTTGGGAATTTCTGTGGATGACTCTCGTGATATAGCTGAATCTTTTAGTCAACATTTTTCGAATTCCGTAAAAAATTTAATTAGTCAAACTTCACCTGACTATAATCCTAAGAATCTTTCTTCGCCTATACACTCCCTTTTCCTTTATCCTGTTAGTGATGAAGAAATAAAGAGTATAATTAAAGATATCTCAAAAAAATCCTCTGCTGGACTGGATGAGATCCCCTATTCTATGTTATTACATGTATCTCATAACATATATAAACAATTAACATTTCTAGTAAACCTTTCATTTCAGGAAGGGATTTTTCCTCAAATTCTAAATACTGCTCTAGTTGTGCCTATACATAAAAAAGGTGACAAATCAAAATTTGATAACTATCGACGCCTATCACTTTTATCTGTGTTTTTAAAAATATATGAAAAGGCATTTCATACACGTCTCCTCTCGTATATTAAAAAGCACAACATTATAGAAAAGTCTCAATTTGGTTTCCGTGAAGGTATAAGTGTGCAAGATGCACTACTAGCGCTGTGCAATCATATTTTATCGAACTTTGATAAGGGTAATAAAGTTATCTGTTTGTTTTTTTACTTAGCACGAGCTTTTGAAACTGTAAATCATCCAATACTGCTGGAAAAACTTTATCATAGTGGTGTTAGAGGAACTGCGTTAAAGTGGATCCAAACTTTTTTATCGAAAAGGTTTCAAAAAATTAAGGTCAATGTGAATGGGAATATAATATTTTCTTCAGAAGAAAGTGTCCCTCCGGAGTTCCACAGGGAAGTATCATTGGCCCTCTTTTATTTTTGATTCTCGTTAACGATTTAAATCAACTGATAAACGATAGCTCAACATGTTTGGTTCGGAATCCATTAGATAATTTTTCTGATGCAATAAGCGTTCGAGGAGAAAAGTTGGAACAGCAATCAGACTGTTACGTCACTCAATTTGCTGACGATACCACAGTGACACTAAATTCCAATAATTTTTTTCATGTAGTACCTACAAAAAGCAAACTGTCTTGTAAAAAGTATGACTGATTACTGTTTAAATAATGCCCTAATCTTAAATGGATCAAAGACCAATATGGTAACCTTTTCACCTTCTAGTATGCAGATGAGTTCATTAGTAAAGATTGACAATGGGTCTGTGGTAAATAGCCACTCCACTAAGTTGTTAGGTGTTTACCTGGATTCAAATTTGTCTTGGAGTTCTCACCTTGATTCTGTAGTGGGAAGATTGTCTGTACACTGTTATATTCTAAGGCAACTTAGGAATTTTGTCTCCCTAGATATCTTGAAACTTTACTATTTTGCTCATGTACAGTCAATTTTGCAATATTGCTTAGTTTGTTGGGGAAATTGCTCGCGGATTAATGAGGTGCTTGTTCTTAAAAAAAATTATTCGTACCATGACGTTTAGAAGGCGCTTGGATTCCTGTAGACCAGTTTTTAAACAATTAAATATTTTAACTGTAATTTCTCTGTATATTTTCAGTTGTGTTGTTTCTGGAAAGTCACATAGATGTAATTTTATTTGCAGAAATGATGTTTCCTTAATAAGTGGCTACAATTTTCGTTACAGAAATGATTTGGTGACCCCTGCTCGTCACTTGACTGTTGTGGGCAAGGGTCCTTACCCAACATGCGTTAGTTTGTATAATAAATTACCTAATTATGTTAAAGAGTCAAATATTTATGTATTCAAGAGAACAGTTAAGGACTTACTTCTGGCAAACACTTTCTATTCGTCAGAGGAATACTTGCAGGCATCTTTTTAACAATTTGTATGTTTTTGTGTATATTTTATGTTTTATGTGCTTATAGTTTTAACTTTTTTTTACTACCTATGTACCTATAGTGTTTTAGATTGTATTTTGACGCATTTCAATACTTGTAAAAGTCAGATGAAATAAAGAATATTGATTTATTGATTGATTGATTGATAGCTATCAACCGGTAGAGCAGGTAGGATTCCGAAAGGGTTACAGTATAGCGGATCATCTTCTTACACTCAGAGAAAAGCAAATAGAGAAAGCTAATTAATATCACTTAAACTTATACATTAGCTTCGTTGATTATGAAAAGGCATTCGACTCCAAAGAACTTTGGACAATAGAGAGAGCTATGAACAACTGCAAGATAGACTCCCGATACAGAATGCTCATACATAATATTTACAAGAAAGCTAAAATGAAAATACAAATATACAATACAATACAATAATACAAATCAACAGAGGAGTTCGCCAGGAAGATGTTATCTCACCAAACTGTCACACTTGGACTGGAAGACGTGTTCAAAGACATTAAATGGGTAGATAAAGGAATAAATGTTAATAGAAGAAAACTGACTCATTTGAGAAATGCTGATGACTGTATATTTGTTTCAAAGAACTACAGACCATGATGACGCACGCAACTATTTCAAGCTTCGGAAAAAGTAGCTCTTAAGATGAACTTGGAAAAAACAAAAATAATGACAAATAATGTTTTCGGCTAAGATCACAATGTGGTCCGCATATCTAATATTGTTAATGGAAACTCCATTTACCTTTATTCCAGTTGTTTTACCCTTAAGAGCTTTTTTCAGGATCTCTTCGGAGTAGGCGTTAAAAAGAATTGGCGACAATACGCATCCCTGTCTCACTCCACATCTAATTTCAGTTTCTTCTGACAGCTGTTTGTAAACACGTACGTGCTGAAGAAGTAGAAGAATCCAATTCTTAAACCAATGATTAGTTATTGTATTCTGATGCTATTATTGCATTTTCATGAGAAGTTAGAGAAGTAATATCATATACAAATGTTGAAAATGGTAGGTTATTACCTGTTGATAAGTCAGCCGTATGTATTAGATCGAGGATCGGTCCAATCACACTACCCTGAAGTATACCAGATAGGATGGGGTAGAGTTTTATGTAGGCTACGCTATACTTTATTAGATATCTCCTATTTGTTAGTAAATCCACATTTTAAAGGCTTCTAAGCATCGTAAAGTGTTAACATTGGGCCTTCAGGTTTCACAAGCGTATAAGAAAATTATATCAATAAGAAGATGAAGGTTATGTTTGTCTACTATCTTATTTGATGTATGAATTTTGTCTTTCCTGTCCTGTTAATTATTTGCCTTTTTTATACATACCAAAATACTCATACCTTTGTTCTAGTTTCTTCACCTCTAGGAATTCTTTTACATTTTTAATATTCTTTCTTAAATGTTTGTTTACTGTTTTGCACTTTGTTCTCAAATTATTTTCTCTTGCACTGCTTCTTCTTCTTCTTCTTCAGCCTTAATTAATCCAACTTTGGACATAGGTCTCCCCAAATCAATCCAGTGTTTTCTATTTCTATGGAGCAAGCTCCACTTGCTTTTAGTTGTGTCGTCCGATCTTCTTAATGTCATCAGCCAATCTCATTTGTGGTCTTCATCTGCTTCTTTGGGCATTGTGTCCTGCAAAGCTCCATGTTGGCAGCATGTTATCCTGCGTCGTTACTATTTTATCCATATTAGGTTTGGTGAGTGCCCACATCCGTGAACCATACGTGAGTATTGGGGGATACACTGATCGTAAATTCTGGTTTTTAAATATTATTCTATTTTAGTGCTTTTCAAGATCCAACACAGTTTTTTAAATCCTGCTTACGCTACCCCTATTCTTCTGGTAATTTCGGCAGTTTGATTTTCTTTGTTAACTTTCATTGTCTATTCCAGGTAGATGTACTCGCTTACTGTTTCTAAATTTATGTCGATCAACGTTATTTCTCTAATGTTCGGTGTATTTGTCATTATTTTTGTTTTTTTCCAAGTTGATCTTAGGACCTACTTCTTCCGAAGCTTGGAATAATTGCGTCATCATGGTCTGTAGTTCTCGGAAACGTGTAGCGAATATTACAATGTCATAAGCGTATCTCAAATGACTCATTTTTCTTCCATTTCTTTATCTACACAGTTAATATTTTTGAACACGTCTTTCAGTCCAAGTGTGAATCGGAACTTTTTTGTTGATTGGTATATCTTTGGTTTTCGCATCAATTTGTATTTTCATTGTAGCTTTTTTGTAAATATTATCTCTCTATTGCCCAAAGTTCTATGGAGTCAAATGCCTTTTTATAATCAACGAAGCCAATGTATAAGTCCAAGTGATAGTCATTGGCTTTCTCTATTCACGTTCTATTATTAGCGTTCTGTAAGAAGATGATCCTGCCTGCCTTTCTAGTTTTGACGTTTACCTGTTAGATATTACTCTCACACATAGTTTGTACATTTGGAGCAGCAGGGTATACCGACAAAAGGAAGCGGAAAAAAGGACGCATAAAAAAGAACGCGGAAAAAAGGACGCGCGAAAAAAGGACGCGTGGAAAAAGGGACGCGTGGAAAAAAGGACGCATATTATTAATGAAATACTATAAATAGTTTATTTTAATTGACAATAGCAATTACCCCCGTTTATCCCCTATATATAATTACAGAAAATGATTCTACCTAACCTAAAATCGGTTACGGTAAAAGTAAAAGTGAAAAATATTTATATAGAAAAATCTTGCCTTCACACTTTATCCAGGCTTAGGACTGGCAGCAGAAGCTGGCGTGCTTACAAGTTTTTTTTAATTTTTTTTTAAATTTTTTGCTTTTTTTGGAATTTTTTTGTCATTTTATTTTTTTTTTGTTTTATTTTTGATATTAATTTTTTTTGTATTTTTTTTATGTTTGCAATTGAAAATTGTGAGCAATGCCTCTCAAATATTCTAAAGTTGGCCTGTCAGCATAATCGGCAACAATAGCCCTTATCCTGTTTGCTGTATCTTGATATTTTCTTTTGCGTGGAGGTACATTGCCCGCAATGTACTGCTCTATTTTCAAAACATTTAAATCATATTCTTTTTTTAGAGAATTAATAAATTTACAAATATTCGGATGTGCACTATTGAGAAGAGAAGAAAAGCTGTTGTGCCATCCTTCGACAGCATTATTAGTTCGAGGTATATCTTGGTCTGCCAAATCGTAACAATTCCATACATTTGCTGGAAAAAGGGGTTGTCTTCGATTTCCTCTTCTAGCTAATCTCCCTATCCAAGTGTCTTCAAAGTAATTAATCAGCGGCACTAGTAGTTCTTCATTTTGTGTATAAAAATCGCTATTGAGCAACTCCTCGTACACTCTGACTACATGGTTGTCTGGAACAAACGCAAGAGCTGTCAATTGTCTTAGGTGAAAGGCGAAGTCGGGATTCTCAATATATCTACGTTGCAATCCGGCACTTTGAATATGGCGCCACATACACTGCGAGAAATGAAAAAAACATCCGCGGATTCTCACATTTGGGAACTCAGTTTGGGCAGCATTCATTGCCGCTCTTTCATCCAGTCCATCATTATTGTTAGAGGGCGCAAGGCCGGATTCAACACCTTTAGTTGCTGAAAAACACGTGTATAAGTCTCTTATGTTTTGTTCGTTAGAAATGCAAATACAGTCGGGATTACATTTCTGTATCGTACTCCATGAATTGTGTATATTTGAGAAAACAATGGTGGTGCTGAGTTAAATGTTCCATCGGCATACCAATGATCGCATTGTTCCATAAATCTTAAATTTCTTTGTGTTGAAAATAACAAAATACGTTCTTCTTCTGGCCCGCTACCAAATAATAGAAATAATAATAATAATTCATTAATAATATGCGTCCTTTTTTCCACGCGTCCTTTTTTCGCGCGTCCTTTTTTCGCGCGTCCTTTTTTCCGCGTCCTTTGGTCTCGCGTCCTGTTTTCCGCGTCCTTTTGTCGTAGATTCGAGCAGCAGGAAGATTGGCCTATAGTTCTTCAGATCTCCCCTGTCTCCTTTTTTAAGAGAAGTATTGTCAAACTTTCATTCCAATCATCTGGGGCTTCTCCTTTGTGAAGACATTCGTTGAAAAATGTTTTAACTCTTTGAGAATAATTTTACTCCCTCCTTCAACATTTCTAAAAGTAGTTCATCTGGGTACGGAGCCTTATTGTTCTTTAGTTGTGCATTGACTTGTTTTATTACGAAATATTCTATGTTAGGGAGTATTTCTCAGTTGACATTCATTATCTTTCTCTTAAAATCTTCTTTTGCAGTGTTATCTGGGTTATTGTTTGAGGAATATAAATCACGGTAAAATGATTGAGTAACTTTTAGGATTTCGTTCTCTTCCCTTATTTCTTTTCCATCTTTATCCTTCAATGAGATCATTATAGGCTTTCCTAAGTTTAATCTTAAGCATTTCAGACCTCGGTTCTTTACTCCCTTTTTTATTTGTTTATTCAATTCCTTGAAACCATCGGTGTTTCGCTTACCTTTGCTTAGAAATGTGCGTCTCTTTCCATCAACCATTTTGTTCCATCACTTATTCGGTCTTCTGTAATTTCCGTTTTATTTGCAACAGTCAGTCATGCTTTCAAAAGCTTTCGTTACATTTCTTTATTAATTGTGTTTATGTCGGAATATTCTTGTTGATAATGTTCTACAAATTCTTTTCTTAAGACTTCTCTGTACTTATCTCCCTTCTGTCGCATTTAGTTGATCTATCTGATTACAATAATTATGTGGCCTGTTTCTACCGGTTTTCGTCTGTTTAACAAGAATCCTTGCTCTTAAAAGGCGATGATCGCTGCCAGTTGTGAATCGGTTCCCACACAAGAAGTAATCGATCTCGATTTTGTATTGTTTTTTCCCTTCTACATCATGTGTAATATTTCTTCTACTATCCATTTCTTTTTTGGGCCCTTAACTTATTTTCCCAACTTATTATATCCTTTAAAGTATCTCAATTAATATAATTTCTGGTTTAAGTCTACAACCTCTATCCCAATTTAACATCTAACCTCAGCTTAAGTTTTCAACAAATCTGATTTAATATGATTCTTAAAATACAGTGTTCCCATTTTTTACCTTTTGTTCCCTTAGTTTTAGAACTCTAAGTGAAAAGCATAGAGAAAGATTACATCAGGACATTTTAGTAATTGAAAAAGATTATTAAGGTCTTTGAAACGAAACTATGCTTGCACATTTCTGCTAGTTTATGTGTAGAGATGTCCTGGAACTTTCTTACAAGATACAAGAATAAAATGACATCATTGTCTTTAGTCTTAGAAAATTCTTGCCATATAGACCTTATTACTTTTTCTTCTTCTTCTTCTTCTTCTTGTTTCTAGTATGTAGGCTTTAAAGCCTGATTCTTCTTCAATATTAGCCTCCTAAATTGTTTATATTGTCGCACCATCTTTTTCTTGGACGTCTCCCTGATATTCGTCGAAGTATTTTCATCTGTCATCCCTTCATGTAACTAGGTTTGCACCAAATACGACCACATCAGACTTGAAGCGGCTTTTAGACCTCAATTTTAAAGATGTACAGTTACAGTTAAACATGTGTGAGTCTCATCCATCTAAACACCCTGAACTTTATACGTCAATGAAAGTTACCATCAGAAGAGATGAATTAAAAAAAGCTTGGAAGAGGGAAGTATGGCCATCTGGTACCCTCGTGTCTCATTTTTTAGTCAAAACGAGGATGCCAACAAGGCAGATGAATCCTCAAAATCAGAGTTAATGATACAAACACTGCAGACCCAAAATCTAAACATTTTCTATCAAAATGTACGAGGCCTACGCACTAAAACAAGTAATCTATATACCAATGTTCTTAGTAAAGATTTTGATATAATCCTATTAACTGAAACATGGCTTATAGATGGAATTTCCAATGAAGAACTTTTTGATAATCGCTACATAGTCTTCCGCAAAGATAGGGCTAGTGGCAAGATATTGGATGGTGGAGTTATGGTAGCATTGAAAAAGAAATTTATTGTAGAAAGTATTAAAGTTAATTATAATATAAATTAATGTTGAGTACTTGTTACTTAAGGTAAGGTTTAAAACATATTCTTTTTATGTCTGTGTATATATACCTCCTGGGGTAAGGTTAGATATTTATGAAGAACTTTTAGAGCTTTATAACCATTTATTGTCAGAAAATATTAATACTATCATATTTGGAGACTTTAATATTACTTAAAATAACTTAAGTTGTGAAAAGAGTAGCTTGCTTAAAGAATTTCAAAATCTAAATAATTTAAATCAATATAATACAATTTCAAATTGTAAAAATAAACTGCTTGATCTTATACTGTCAAACATATCCATAACGAATCTAATTAGGTCTGGGTCTCCTTTGGTACCCGAAGATTATTATCACCCGGCACTAGAAATGTTACTAGAATTTAAAGATAATTCATGCACTGAGAGTAATATACAACAGTCTTACAGGTATGATTATGCCAGGGGGGACTTTAATTTTTTGTATCAATTAATAAGGCACACTGACTGGTCTTGTATAACTGCTACAGATTGTATTAATCAATTATACGATAAATTGTATGACTGCATTGAACAAGCCATGCCAAAGAAAATTATTAAAAATAGACAAAAACAGAAATATCCAGCTTATTTTAGTATAGACCTTATTAAAAAAATCAGACAAAAAAACAAACTAAGCAAACATATAAAAATCTATGTGCTAGTGGGAAAGTAGGAGTAGGGAAAGCTAGTGCTGTCGATAACAATAAATTCAAGAGTCTTCGAAATACTATTAAAAAGTAAATCAAAAATGAATTTATTCAGCATCAAAATAATATTGAAGATAACATTTTGCATGACCCAAATAGTTTTTGGACATTCATAAGGAGTATGAAACAGCGGTTTTCCTCACGAGATGTCTTTAAATGATCATACATATACAGGCCCTTAGGAAATTGCAATGGCTTGATCTCATCATTTTAGCTCAATTTATCAGGTATCATCCACTAATCAGGGTAGTTCACAGGGATCTTTTAACTTTTCAGTTATTAGTGAAGAAGATGTGAAGAATAGTATAAAAAATTAAAGCCAAAAAATGCCACTGGTAGTGATAATATCACTGCCTTTATCTTTAAAGGATGTTCTGATATATTTGTAAAACCATTATCACATCTATTTAATCTAACACCTTTCCAGACAAACTCAAAGAGGCTACCATTACTACATTTTTTAAATCAGGTAATAAAAACAATATAGAAGACTATCGTCCTATAAGTATACTTAATTCCCTGGCTAAAATATTTGAATCTATTCTCTATATGAATATACTGAAAAATTTTGAAAATGAATTTGCTCCAGAACAACATGGTTTCTTGCCTGAGTTATCCACAACTAGTAATCTGTGCATTCTGTCTAATTTTGCTAGTGAGGCAATAAATAATAAACTCCAATTAGATTTAATAATGACTGACTGCTCAAAGGCATTTGACATGGTTGACCATGGGATTCTTTTATCGAGATTGAATGAGTTTGGTTTTTCGCATGATGCTTGTACATTTATAAAATCATATGTGGAATCAAGATTTCAACGAGTCAAAATTGGTAGGTGTTTTTCGGATAAATTTCAGGCTACATCTGGTGTCCCCCAATGGAGCAACTTAGGGCCTTTGTTTTTCTTAATTTTTGTCAACTCACTACCACAATCTCCTAAATTTTCTTCTAGTTTAGTCTATGCTGATGATTTTAAGCTTTTTAAAACTATACATACTCCAAATGGTTGTCAGTTACTACAGGAGGACCTGACGTCAGTTGTGGAATGGTTTGGAGACAACAATATGATCTTGAATATTAAGAAGTGTGGAGTCATATCCTTTACTCGCAAAATAGACTACATTCAAAATAATTATAGAATTGACAATTGTGTACTATCAAGGAAAACCAAATATAAAGATCTGTGAATATACCTACAGGCTAACATGAAATTTAATTAATGTTAATAAGGCCTACAAAATATTGGCATTTGTAATAAGAAATTCCAAACACTTTAACATAAACACAACCATTAGACTATATAACGCTTTAGTCAGACCAAACTTGGAATATGTATCAGTGGTATGGACTCCTGAAGCCGAAGTTCATATTAACATATAGAAAAAGTACAAAAGAGATTTCTAAGGTATTTATACCTTAAGAAATACAATGTGTATACTCACCTTACGCCATCAAAAGAGTTGCTTCAAATATTTGGCTTGCAGTCATTGGAGCAAAGAAAAAAATATGCATTGTGTTATGTTTATTTATAATATTATTAACAATTTTACATATAAGACACGTGGTTTGATCAACTTTATTAGATTTCATGTGTTAAAGGTCAACCTAAGGGTAAACAGTAATGACCTATTTTCTTGTAGTCCATATAATTCTTGTGCAATAATAAACTATATGCAATATCAGTGTAATGCGCTAATAAAGATGTGTGATATAGACCTCTTTAACTGTTGTGTAAGAAATATTTAAAAATGTTATGAATAGATAAGTAATGGACTTAATTTTAAAATTTTATTAAGTTGTGTCTTTTTTTAATGTGTTTACTTTCTGTATTTTTATTTTGTACTTGTGTGCATATTGTATTTTTTGTATTTTTTGTGTGTATATTGTTATACCAAGTAATGAGCACTCTTACATGTAATTACTACCTAGGTAGTGTTTGTAAGTTTTAATAAATAAATAAATATATAAAATAAATCTCTGTTGTTCCTTACAGTCGTCTCGTTTTAGATGTGTCAAGTCTTGTCTCCGCTGTATATGTTAATATAGGTCTAATTGTTGCTTTATAGATTCTTGGTTTTGTGTCTTGTATTGGGTGTTTGTTCTTACAGATTGTGTCATTAAGAGATCCCGCCTCTTAACTTGCCTTTGTTGTCGTACTTGTTCTTCAATATCTCCGTAACTAGTTATATCTATTCCCAGATGTCTAATTCTTGTTTCCTGCTTTTTTATTTTCCCATCACTTTCGATTTTACACCGTAATGGGTATTTAGATGTTGTCATACATTTGGTTTATTCTGCTAATATTATCATATTGTATTCTGCTGTTGTATTGAAGATATGTGATAATCTTTGGAGCTCGTCTTCTGTCTCGGTGATTAATGCTGCGTCGTCTACATAACATAATATTTGGATTTCTTTGTTCCCCATTCTGTAGCTATGACCTTTACGTACTGCTTGTATTATTTCGTCCATTATTATATTAAAGAGAAGTGGGCTTAACGAGTCACCCTGTCTGACTCCGCTTTGTACTGGTATACACTGTGTTAGTTTTCATTTTATCATTGCCTGTATTCGATTATGGAGGTAAATGTTTTAGATGGTTTGTATAATATTGATTGGGACCTGATTACAAGCAATTTAAATAAGCTCTTGGGAGTTTACATGAACATATTACTTATGAACATCTCTGATACCTATATGGAGGTATTTATAGTTTTCCTTATAATATTTTTGTGGTATTTAGATCTCTTCCTGTTGATTTTACAGGTTTGGCTCCAAGCTGTTGATCAGTATGCTATGGCTGGTATGATAAAACTGTTTGCCATTCTTAATTTCGCTTTCAGGCTTAACTTTAGTATTTCTTCCAATAAGATGACTTAGCGTGCTTCTTAATAGCTTGCTCTTACTGGAAGCGCTGTTGACATATGGTTATTATGTCATTCTTTTGCCCATTGACACTCCTAAATATTTTGCCTCATTGGACCGTGTTATCAATGTATTAAACATCCTTACTTAACCATCTGGACCCTGAAGGAATACTTTTTAGAACATTACTGACTGTGGTTTCTCTGGGTTTACTGCGGTTTCCATTGAATCTTCCAGCTGTTTTATCGCATATTGTAGGCGTCTTCTCGCTAGGTTTGGATCCAAACTTCTCGCTGCTATTGCTGTATCATCGGCATATAGACTAAGGATAATTCGCGGGGTAATTGGTGTGTCTGGTGTTATATATGGTATACAGAAAGGGTGACGGCACTCCTTTCTGTGGCATTTAAGCCTCAGTCAGTCCGAATTCAGACAAGATGTATCATATCTAATACCAGACGTTTAGGATAGATAACCACATGGGAAAACTTGAAATAGGTAATAAAGAATAATACTACACTTCATGGTTTTAATAGTTATAAATGATAAAAATAAATCGATTGTAAATAAAGTTATATATCTATTTCATACTAGAGAACAGATCTTTTTTTAACAAGTACAGATAAGTATTGTCACGTCAAAATTTATTGTCGAACACATTTAGAGGCCTTTATTGTAGTAAACGCATGAGGGAGCCTTACGTTGGGCTTTAATTTGTTCCTAAAAATAAAGAGAAATATATTAGTTGTTGGTCTAAGAACTATTTGTTACTTTTTTTGTAGAGGCAAAATGTACTATACATACATTATTTTTATACTATTGTATATTGGAATGAAAATAACTTTTTTTTAAGTAAAAAAGCCGTATTTCTAAACATTTCTCAAACGTTGGGAAAAGTCTGACATTGAGATTTTAGCTACAAATTAAAAAGTACCCTAAACAGTTATTATTTTCTTCTTGTCAAACATTGAATATCAAATAAACAGTTCTGTCTAGAATTCAATGTAAAAAAGATGGAAATTTCAGACGGTAACAGATTTATATAATAAAAATTTTAAAACAATCTTTAAAATTAGGAAACAATGAGAAAAAGTTGGTCCAATGCGTCCCGAATATGCATCCCTTAACGAGACAGTTTGACGCAAAGAAGATGTCATTCTACAACTTGTATCTTTGTTTTGACAAATGTACAACATACTGTTACGAACATGCATTCGACGTAGCCCATTTAACGGTTGCATCTCGAGACGATGAGAAGCTTCCAGAGATGTATCGACTGCGGGAGAGATCGGCCCGCCAAACATACGAATTAGACGTGGACCAGTGGCGGCCGGTCAGGGTCGGCAGGGTCGGCAGTGCCGACCCACATCTTTATAGATATTATAGACTTTTTTAATATTTAATTTAATCAGTATTTCAATAAATAATTGTGGCAGGTAATCAGTTGATGTCATTTGTTTTTGTGAACTAAAAAAATATCTGTGAGATAATAAAGACTAAATTTTATTCATGATTCATGATTATTCGATATCGAAGACATTCATCCGCCTATGAATTCTTAAAAAGGCACGTTTTGTTTTTTCGGCTAGCCGATCCCAACCTTGACTTTACTTAAAAATCAACGGAATATTGGTTGATTAGCAACCAAATATACATTTCTTTCCATATGAACTTAATTACCAAGTACGGCGAATTTAAATTTGCCGATGTTTCATTTGGATTGGTGATTGGTCGCGAACTGTACATTGCGAGCGTGGGACGAAATGTTATTTTATATATGTATTGTCTATTCGCTTAGCTAGGGCATATTTTGACAGACTCATTGTAGGAAACCTACAACACAACAATTCCTACTTCTCAGTATAAATAGCTCAAGTATACTACTATTGCAGACTTCTTTCTTTGAAAAAAAGAAGAATTATTCTAAATAGTGGAAGTGTATACTAAACCCATCAAATTTTCCCTGTATATTTAAAATATAATATTTGAATTGTTACAATTTAAAATATTGTAGTAAATATTTGTATTATTCGCGTTGTTTATTTAATTTAATACAGTTTTATTGTTTTATTATCTTTGTTTAATTCTTTTGTTAGTTCTATTCGGTTAATTAGTTAGTTATATTTTAAATTTTATTATTATGGATAGTCAAAGTTTTCCATTTGTTCCATCAACTAATGCGTTGGTAAGTTTTTCTTAATAAATATGATAAAATGTTTTTTAAAAAGTTTTTTTTTTAAGTTAATATTTTTAGATTAGTACGGATGCTGTTCCTAGATTACAAGGTAATAAAACTGCACAAAGGTTTATTCAAAATGCCTACCATTTTTTTTTACCGAATAAAAACCCTGTTGAGGTAAGTTGATCATTAAAATGTATTTTATCGAATTATGTAAATGTTGTAAATACATAAGGAAATTGCTGTGTCTTATTCTTATTTAACCTCACTTTGACTTCTTAATTTTGTAGAATTTATTCCCACTTTTTTATTTTGTACAATAAATAATTTTATTATTTGTTATCAATACATTATACGGTGTAAATAAATAAATATTGATTGTCGGCAAAGTTCTATTTTATTTAGTTTTGTTTACATTAATATTGACTAATAGCACGTATGCTTGGTTGTATAGTATTTTCCAGCCACTTTGAGTCTGTCAAAATGTTACTAACTTCGAAAAAAAATAATTACTAAAATCACTAGACAGTTCGGACTGGGAATAGCGAACCGGGTATAGTAAAGTGAAGTCCACAAGTAATCTACGTTCCTGTGAAGTGATATTCAGTGCACGAACTAGTCTTTCTTTTTGTGATTTATTTTTATTTTCTAAAGTAATACTGTGATACGTTACGTCTGCCGTAAATAGTTAAAGGTTAAATGGTTTTTTGACATATTAGAAGTTTTTTTTTTAATTAAAGTGTAAACAAATTCAGTTAAATTAACCTAAAAAATGCAAGCCATGGGAGAAACTGTAAGTATTGATAAGTCTGATATTGTAAATTATATTTTGCATAATGGGTTTTCATCTATTCCATACGAAGAACAAATTGTTATTAAAAATAAGGGGCGTCCTTTGCCTAAAATGTCCCGACTTATAAATATTAGTGCGGGAAAGGGAAGTAATAGATCATTTTCAGATAATTGGTACAGCAAATACTTATGGTTTACCGGGAGTGAAATAAAAAACAAACTTTTCTGTTGGCCTTGCATTTTATTTTCGACAAATAGGGGCAAACATCAAAATCCGTGGTGTGAATCTGGTTATGATAATTTAAAGGAATTATTTAGGGCTTTACATAAACATGATATTTCGAAAGATCATACTTACAGCCAGATTAAATTAGATTTATTTGGAAAACAAAATATCTATGTTTCATTAGATAATGCCCAACGTGAAAATGCTATTAAACATAACGAAATTGTAAAAAATATTCACGCAGTTTTACGTCGTTTAATTGATATTGTAATTTTTTTAAGTTGTCAGGAATTATCTTTTAGGGGACATGATGAATCGGAGCATTCGTTAAATCAAGGTAATTATAGAGAACTAATAAAAATGTTTAAGAAATACGATTTTGAATTTTCTAGTTTACTTTCTGATTCGAAGATATTTAGCGGTGTATCTAAAACAATCCAGAATGAATTAATAGAATCAATTAGTTACATTTTGAGTAACGTTATTGAATCTGAGATTCAGGAAACCATTTGCTTTTCACTAGAAGCAGATGAAACTACCAACATATCATGTCATTCACAATTATCAATTGTTGTTCGATACGCGTTACATGGTAATATCTATGAGAGGTTTTTAGGTTTTACAGACGTGAGTAAAAGCCATAAGGCAGAACATATTTTTGGTGTTTTAAAGGACAGATTAAAATTTTTTGATATCAAAAATAAATTGGTAGGGCAAACTTGACGGCGCTGCCGTGATGTCTGGTGAATTAAATGGTCTCCAGGCAAAAGTTAAAACTATTGCACCGCAAGCTTTATTTACTCATTGTCATGCGCATAGAATGAATTTAGTTTTGCAAGATACATGTAAAAAAATTAAAGAATGTCGTCTTTTTTGGCAGTTTAAGCGGATTTGCTTCATTTTTCTCAAGCTCGCCTAAACGGACTAATGTTTTAGAACGGTTTGTTTGGAAAAAAATGTCAACAGTTTGTCAGACGCGATGGAATGTTAAATCTCGGTTAGTTTTCACTTAGCAGATTTTCGTGAACAGCTTTTGGAAGTTTTTGATTTTATTATTGAATGTGACGATTTTGAAAATGATGATATCTCGATCCGTGAAGCAATCGGTTTGAAAACTTTATTAAATAATTACTCTTTTAACATACTTTTAAATATTTTTAAGAAAGTGTTTACCCAAACCGATTTGATATTCAATGTTGTTCAAAATCAGTTAACTGACATTACTCATTCCAAAAACAGAATAACAAGACTGGTGCAAAATCTCAGAGATTTTCGTAATGATAGTAATGTCCAGTATATACGCAGTGACGTTTTGGACTCGCTTGATATTTCCGAACCCCCAAAAAAAAAGACAAAGGCATGACACAGAAACAGATCTCAAAAAACGAGTATATTTTGAAATTTTGGATACTATTATTATGCAAATAGATACTCGTTTTTCGAATTTTGAAGATTTGCAAATTTTTGACCTCTTTTACGATTCAAAATTTAAAAGTTACGCCAAAGAAGTTCCAAGATATTTATTAGACAGGTTAATTAAAAATTATCCATCATTCTTTAATAAAATAAAATTAGAAAATGAATTAAAAGTTTTATATGCTGATCCAAATATTTTCGGAAGATGGGATAAGTTATAAGATATGTATAATTTTATATACTGCAATTCTTTACAACAAACTGTTACCGAAATTAATAAATTATTGTCATTAATTCTCTCATTACCACCAACGTCTGCCTCAAATTAACGAGATTTCTCTTGCCTCAAAAGAATCAAAACTTATTGTCGAAATACCATGAAACAAGAGAGAATGTCAAGCTTGTCTCAAATGTCAATAGAAAAAAAAAACTTTTAAAATCTCTCCAAAACTCTAATAAATTTTACGATGACGTTATTACCCATTTTGCTACTTCCAAACAACGTAGACTAGAGTTAATTTATAAACATGTTTAGGTTCTAAATTTATAGAAAAAAACAAAAAAAGAAAACAAAAAACAAGAAAAAAAAAAAATCTCCTATGATGATTGAAGTCTTTATTAGACGGTATACCTATCTGAAGAGACAAAAAATACCTTGCCGACCTTGTCTCTCAAGCCACGAGCCGCCACTGACGTGGACTACTCCAGAATTTTTGTACATAATAACTTTTATATATAAGTAGCTCCGATATTAGCTAAGTTCAGTTGTTAAGATACTATCGAACTGTAAGCTTATAAATAAATATATCTACACAAATTCGAACCGCTCGTTTTATTTAAAAACGGTACAATACCATGAAAACGAACTAGCTAGGGAACTATACAACAATGATCTAGCCACAAGAAGACTAGAAATAGCCTGGCTCCAAAACCTCCTCTACTTCAAGGCTAATCAACATTCACGGATAAGGTAAAACATTGATGGATGTCTTCTTTTATGACTCAACACCTGTAACACATTTCTTCTTCTTCTTGTAGTGTCTATCCGTTTCGGATGTTGCGACAATCATGGCAATCTGTATTTTGCACATTGCTGCTCTAAAAAGATTTGTGGTTATTGTGTTGAACCGCGTACGTAAATTTTTCAACCAGGAAATTCTGCGCCTTGAAGAATTAATTGCAGTAACCTATATCTTTCGCTGTTCCTCATAATGTGACCAAGGTATTAAATTTTGGCTGTTTTTATTATCATCATCATCATCATTTTGACTTTACAACCCTGTGTGGGTCCTAGCCTCCCCAATAATTCTCTTCTAGTCGTCCCTATCCATCGCTTTCCTTCGCCAAGCACGTATTTCCATATTTCTCATATCTTGGTCTATGTTATCTAGGAATCTTGTTCTGGGTCTTCCTCTTCTTCTTTGACCAATAGGTCTATCAAGGAGCGTTTTTCTAGCTGGGTCGGTTTGCTCCATCCGCATTACATGGCCTACCCACCTCAGACGTCCTATCTTAATGTGTTTTACGATATCTGGTTCCTGGTATATTATATAGAGTTCGAAGTTGTATCGTCTTCTCCAGACACCATTTTCATTTACCGCTCCATAGATTCGCCTCAGTATTTTTCTTTCGAAACATCCTAACATGTTTTAATTGCTTTTTGTTAAAGTCCAGGTTTCTGAACCATATGTTAGGACTGGGCGTATTATTGTTTTGTAGAGTTTTACTTTTGTATTTCTTGATATAGCTGTAGATTTAAAAAGGAGATTAAGCCCAAAATAGTATCTATTAGCCGTGCAAATTCTGCGGTTTATGTCTGCGGTAATGTCATTTTCAGTATTGATGAGCGTTCCCAGGTATACAAATTCATTAACTGCTTCGATGACAAGTTTTCTATAACAAGTGGCCGTCGTATTTGCTGTTGCGGACCTATTTTCATGTATTTCGTTTTATAAATGTTTATTATTGGACCCATTTTTATAGCCGCTTCCTTTGGTGCTACATACGCCTCTCGTGCTACGTTTTCCGTTCTCCCAACAATATTTATATCATCAGCATATGCTAGGATTTGCACAGATTTGTTATATATTGAACCAGTAGTTGTGATTTGTGACGTACGTATTATTCCAGAGTTAGATTGAATTATATAGAGGAGAGTGGGTCTCTCTGACGAAGCCCGTTATTTGTATTAAAAGGTTCAGAGAGTTCACCCTGAATTCGTACTCTGCATTCAACTTTTTCAAGGGTTAGTTTGGTTAGACTTACCAACTGATTTGGTACTCTCAGGTCTATCATCGCTCTAAACAATTCTCTTCTATTTACAGAGTTGTAGGCTGCCTTGTAGTCTATAAATATGTGGTGCGTGTCTACACCGTATTCCAGTGTTTTCTCTAGAATTTTTCTCAAGGTTGAAATCTGATGAATTGTTGATTTACCACCTCTGAAACCAGCCTGGCATTGTCCTATTATTTGCTCTGCATACGGTGCCATACGATGGCATAGTATATTGGAGAATATTTTATACGCTGCATTTAGGAGCGAAATTCCTCGATAGTTAGAGCATTCAAAGATATCTCGATAGATATATTATGATATCGTGGCCACCTTCTTTATATAATTCTGCTGGAAGATTATCTATTTCAGGTGATTTGTTTCTGGCTAGTTTGTTTACAGCGTCTTTAACTTCCAGGATCGTTGGTGGATTCTCCTCCCTCTCGTCTGCTCTGCTTACCTCACACTTATTCTTCCTCTATATTAATTATCTGGTTAAAATATTTCGTCCATCGATTTAGTACGTCTGTTCTTGTTGTTAATAGATCGCCATTCAAACTTCTACATTGATTTGTGTTTCCCTTGAATTATTTTCTGTTGATGTTAACTTTCTTATAGAATGTTCTGAATTCTTTCTCTCTGTTAAGGTTTTCTATATATTGAAGTTCCTTTTTTAAGTGGTTTCGTTTCTTCATTCTGTGTATTTTCTTTTCTTCTCTTCTCTTTGTCTGGTAATTCTCTACACTTGTTCTAGTCCGGCGGGTAAGCATTTTTGCATAAGCTTCATTTTTTTTCTGTGTTGCGTCTTTGCATTCATCGTCAAACCAGTATTTTTTTTGGCTGTTTGGCTGTTTTTATTGTGGTTAACAATTCTTTTCCTTCCTTTTTTGCATTCTTAATAAAACGTTCTGGTTAGTAACGTGGTCGGTGTAGGATATCTTCAGGAGTCTACGATAAAGCCACATTTTGAAAACCTCAATTTTCTTACAGGTAGCGTCTGTGAGAGTCCACAACTCAACTCCGTACAACAGGATAGGATAGATATAACATCGTAGTAACCTGATTTTTATGAGTACTGATAAATAGATCGTGGCATTTGAGTAGCTTAGCCATTTTTTTGAAATGCTGTCTTGTTTTCTCTATCCTAGATTTTATTTCTATGAAATGGTCCCAATTTTCATTGACGTTTGTACCAAGGTAAGTGTATGTTTTTACTATTTCTATTGGTTGATCATTCACACTGATTCTTTTAATTTGCTGTTCCTTCTTAGATGATTATCATACATTTTGTTTTCTTAATGTTCAGTGAAAGTCCATATCTCTGACTCACTTCTGTGATTCTATTCATTTACTCCTGGAGGACTTCATAACCGTGTCATCCGCGTATTTGTGTCCCGCTTCAACATCCTCTACTGCTTCTTAAAATATTTCCTCAGACTATATGTTAGATATGTGACCAATTTCGTACTAGTCTCGGATAGAATAATATTACTCCAAATAAATACTCAACCATTTAAAACTAACATACCTCAAAACTATGCCCCGACTACAGATAGAAAATATGACGAAGTCGAGAAGTTATATGATCAGATCCAAGACATCTTACAGAAACTTAATAAACACGAAATTTTATATATTATAGGCGACTTCAATGTAAAAATTGGGGAAGGTCGACGAGGTCAGACTGTAGGTTCTTATGATTTAGGACAACCTAACGATCGAGGACAGAGATTGTATGAATTCTGTAAAAAAAACGATATGGTCATTGCAAACACCTGGTACAAACTACCCAAGCGACAACTATACACTTAGAAAGCTCCATTTGATGATAACAATATCCCTTCAAGAAATCAAATAGACTATATACTTGTAAATGAGCGTTTCCTAAATACCGTTAAAAAGTCACTACGTATCCTGGAGCAGATATTGGATCTGATCATCAACCACTCGTAGCAGATATGAAACTAAGGTTAAAATGAATTCAGCGACAAAAACCAAAAACCAATGTACTTAACTTTGACGATATAAACATAAACCATAACATTAAAAAAGAATTTAACGATAGAATAAAAAACATCGGAGAACAACTAAAAGTTCCAGAAGAACTATGGAGTGAATTTAAAAACCAAGTTAACGAAATCTCCACAAACAATGATTATAGAAAAAACAATCAAGAAAAATAACTGGATGACAGACGAAATCTTGAAATTAATGGAACAACGTCGACTGATAAAATCTAATGTAACAGAATATAGACACCTGCAGAGAAGAATAAAAAAGGAGATCAAATTAGCCAAAGAAAAATGGATGAGAGAAAGTTGCGACGAAATGGAGAATGTAATATCTAAACACGATTTATTTAATGTGCACAAAAAATTGAAAGAAATGAGTAATATATTTAAAAAACGAGTTCCCGTTGTACTTGTTGACACTAATAACAAAATTATTGTAAATGAACAAGAAATAAGAAAAGAATGGCAGCTGTATATATCAGAGTTGTTTGAAGATAACAGGAATAATATTGTCGAATTCTGCCAAAACTGTACTGACAGCCCAGAAATTATGAAATGCGAAGTAGAACATGCTATAAATAATGCTAAAATTAGAAAAGCTTGTGGTCCAGATGATACACCAACTGAGTTGCTGAAACTAATACAGAATGATAACATAAAAGTAGTAGTAAGACTTTTTAATTCAATATATAGCACCGGAGTGATTCCCGCAGATTGGCTCAAATCCATCTTTGTCACTCGCAATACCTAAAAAACACAATGCGAAAAAATGCTCAGAATATCGATTAATTAGCCTAATGAGCCACATTCCTCAAAATTGTAAAATTTTCCTCAGAATACTTCACAACAGAATTAGACGAAAATGCGAAGAAGATCTTGAAGATACCCAATTTGGTTTTAGAAATGCTATGGAAACCAGGGAGGCCCTTTTTGCGCTAAACATCTCATTACAAAAATGCCGTTACCAAAGAAAAGATGTATTTGCATGTTTCGTGGACTTCGAACAGGCATTCGATAAAGTACAGCATGTAAAATTAGTGCAAATACTGAAAAATATCGGAATAGAAGGATATTCGTGTCATTAAAAATTTGTACTGGAATCAAACTGCTATCGTTAAAATTGGAGATATCTACACCGATGAAATCTCCATACAACGAGGAGTAGACAAGGTACCATTTTGTCGCCAACATTGTTCAATGTTTACTCGGACCAGCTATTTAAAAAGGCACTTGGGAAACAACCATATGAAATAAAAATCAACGGGGTACTACTTAATGTGATTAGATATGCAGACGATACAGTAATTGTATCAGGTAATATTGAAGGTCTTTAAATTCTTCTTGATCCTATTCACGAGGTAGGAGAGGAACTGGGCATTAAAATAAACTCAAACAAAACCAAATTTTTAGTGTTTAGTCGTGACCCATATCCCGATGCAAATCTTCAATTGAACGGAGTCCAAGTTAAAAAAGTTCACAAAATGACATATTTGGGAACTGTGATAACGGACCAACTAGATCCAGATATAGAAATAAAACGTAGAATAGCAATGACTAAAACTACTTTTATGAAAATGAAGTCATTTCTTTGCAATAACTATCTCAGTTTGGAACTAAGGCAAAGAATGGTTAAGTGTTATGTTTGGTCTGTACTTTTGTATAGTGCAGAAGTGTGGACGCTAAAAGTATCGATCATGAACAAAATTGAAGCATTGGAAATGTGGGTTCATAGACGAATGCTGAAAATACCTTGGACAGCAACAAAAACTAATGAAGTACTAAGGAGCGTCAACAAAGACAGAGAACTGCTAAAGACTGTTAAATATCGAAAAATGTCTTATCTGGGACATATAGTAAGGGGAAGTCGATATAAAATTTTACAATTGATTCTTAAAGGCAAAATACAGGACCGTAGAGGTGTAGGAAGAAACAAGTTTCTTGGTTAAAAAACGTTCGTGAATGGTCTCAGATACCAAATGCAGGACAATTATAGCAAGGGTAATAGTATACATCCCTGCCGGACCCCACGACTGATTTTGATATCATCGGATTCTCCTGCCTCTGTACGGATAGACGATGTTTAATTCCAGTAAAGATTGCTAATAGTTCTTAAATCACAGGTGTTTATTCCAATATTTGTTAATATTTTCATCAGCTTGCCGTGTTTTACTGTATCGATCGCTTTGTGGTAATCAATGAAGCATGCATAAATATCGCAATAAACATCTCTACATCGTTGAAATAGCACTTATTTATAACAATTTTTTTACTAATATAGATTGGTAGTTCTGGACACTAAAAATAAATATAAAAGTAAAATGTTGTATGCTTATTTTATAAAAAATAGGTTTATTCAATGGACTAAACGCGTTTTGATCGACCGGTATGGACCAAACATCTTTTGAATAAACTCTATGAAGACTAATCCTCTTCTTATTGATCATGTAAATAGGTATAGGTCAAAAAATGAACTTATAAAACAACAAATTCGATACAAACAACAATACCTTTATGACTTATGAGTATAAAATCAGAAGTTAAATGTATAAAATTCAAAACTCTCCAACATTTTCTTTTAGACAGTCACAGTTTTCTTCACCATGGTCAACTTTTTCTGTTACAGGGACGTTGTTAAAAATGATACGAAGATACCAATAAAGTGTTTGATAGTCCTTCCATTCTTCCCCAAAGATCTGCGTCAAAAGCTTGTCAACATCTTTCTTTTTGGCTGGAGGTATGCTGTGACCGAGTGGCAACTCATCTATCTCTAATAAGGCGCATATTTTTTAGTAGGCCAACCCTTCTTTTGAAGAGATTTCCATGCCTCCGTGTCACATTCAAACATAAAGTTCATTAGGCCTCTGACCAAGAGTTTAGTTTGTCGATTAACAACTTCTCTTTTTATGAAAATTCTCTTGCAGTCTGGGATACCGTCCAGGCGCCTAAAGCAGCCTTTTTCTGTTGATAAAAGACTTTTGGTATCAAACAGTTTCCAATCTTCTCCCAATAGTTTTACTGTTCCAACTGATTTATATACATCGATGTAGGTTTCTTTGTTGATGATAGATAGTTGGCTGTTTACGCAACAATTTTTCTACTCGTCCGAACACTCGGTCGGCAGAAAGAAAGCTGTGTCCTCTCACCGGACATTTAATTGTGATGTCTGATAGTCTGGACTTAGTTTTGATCAAAAAGAGCATAAGTGTATGCAAAACGAAATTGTTTTTATTTTGAGCACCACACCCATCACAAAAAAGTGATTATTATTAAAGTAGAAGGTGTTCCAAAAGAGTTGAAGAGACCTCAGTAGAACCCTTTCCAGCTTAATCTTTTGTCCACATATAAAATGTCGGGTTCTTTCCGTCAATTTCAACAACACAGAAACAGTATAATCCAATTTGCTTAGAGTAATATGTTTCTGAAATCGGTGATTTTGGTAACAGTTGAATCTGCTGTAAGTCGAACCACATAGTGAGTGAACCGGACTCTTTTTGTTTTTCATAGCCTTATAAAATGCTACTGCACGAATCGTGTGAACTCGCTTGTTGGTCATGTACTCAATATTCATAGCTGGCTCCTTTGTGGTTTTGATGAAATGTTTCATTTTGTAGCAGTAACTACACACATCAGACGCTGGGGAGGGAAATCCAATATTAAAGATTTGAAAAATTCTTTTTTGAAACATGAAACATCGTTTTTGATACTTTGTTCGAGATATCATCTTGTAAATTATTATACATTTTCCATACTTTTGTGATGTTTATGTCCTGAACCAAATAGATTGATGCTTTGATTTATTTCTAGAATAATGTGTTTCTTTACCTCTTAACTTTTTATGAAATCTCTTACACGTGCCTTTTTTTTGCGGTCGCCCCCCTTATTCTCATTTAGATGTTCCCCCTTAAGATTACATTTCATAATATTGCTTAGTCTGGTAGTAGTATACTCAACAGAACAAGAGTTAGGCCGTGTCTCTTTGCTTGTATTTCGTAGCCTTCTTCTGTTGATGTTTTGAAGGGACATATGACTTGAAATTAAGTTGTCCTGAGCAGTTTTATTGGGCACAGATAGCAAGTTTCTTTTCACATGAGAACAATCACTGGGAGTAAAGCTTTTATATAAAACATGTAAGCATGAGGCATGTAAGCACGGGTTGAAGGTATTGTAACCTTTAGGTTGGATTAGTCTGTTCTTCTTTGCCAATTCTCTCTTTCGTGGATTTATAGTTCTCTTCCTAGAGCCATCATTTCCATTTTCCACACTTACAAAAGAGTCATTAATAGCTTCACTTATCCTAATTAATATTAAATTAAACACTAATAGCTCTGCGACACAATAACAATGAAACTGAACAAAATATTGTGAAAACTCCTAACCTCCAACAACAGAGCATCATGGATAGGGCAAATGTTGTCCTGTGATTGGCTGGTTGTGACTAAATCTTTTCTGATTAACTACTTATGGTAGACAAAACTTGTTTTGTTCCGCTACCTATATTTCATATGTGAAAAACCATACGACAAAATTCGTTTTGTATTTACTAACATGTGGGGTTCAAATTAAGTTTTTAAATGACACCAAAATTTCAACATGTGATTCATTGTGACAAATCCTTTTTTGTACTCCACCTCCTCATATACCCTTTAATGTATGATTTTTAGAAATAACTTTAAAATGTGACTCATTAAGCTGATGGTCCGAAAATCATTACAGGATTTGGATCTCGTTCTCTTTGGTAAAGCAATAAATGTTGACTTCAGCAATGGTCTTGGTATTACTGCGTTTAAATCATCGAGCAAAAAGACAAAAGAGGGAATGTAAAGGTAGTGGGGGCAAAAATATTCTTAGACAGGAAGTGCGATCTTTAGAGGCCTCATTAAATAAAGAAAGAGAGTCTCTCTCCTTGTTTGGCATCAAATTTAGTTAGGTTATGTTATTGTTTGTACCAAATGTCACATGAAATCTTATTTATATTGAAGTTTTTTAACAATTGTGTCGCATTTTAGACTATTACGGTTAATAATTAATTAAAACTTTCTCGTCTAAGACACATTCTGAAAAATATTATATAGCTACTGTTAATAAGTGTCGAAAAATTTAAATTTGGCGCATTCGCATTTCCGGATATGTCCGCCATCAGAGGCCACTTTTTTGGTATCGTTTTCATAAGGATTAGATTCCCTCTTTTGTATTTTTGCTCGATGGTTTAAATATATGTCATTGAATATTTTTGTTAGTTGTTGAGCTTCTTTCTTCCATGAGTTGGAATATATTGTCATTCATTCAAATTTTCCTCTTCTCTTTATTTCCTATTAGATGTTATTCTCTGATTTTATGTAAGGTTTCACATATATTCTGGAGTGATTCTTCTGGATCACATTAACTTAACCTATTTAACTTCAATATACTCTAATATTTAACTTAATATTCTAATATACCACATTCTTTTGGTGTTAAAACACGTATTGAAGGTCCACTTTCTATATATTTATAGCTTACCTGTAGTTCGGGTTCCAAACTTTTGAATGATATGGAAGCTTTTTGTTTGAACACTGCGCAGGCTAGTGGTGTAGCGAAAGTTAGGCACAATCCTAGAAAACCAACCGAAATTGGTAAGGTCATCTGTGGATATTTTTGTAGGAATCCTTTTCTTTCCAACGAGTTCATTATAATTGGCGTTCCGACTAAAATGAGGCATAAATGGTATCAATCAGTTTGATTTTACGTGCATTAGAAGATTTTTATGTACTTATTAGTCTTATGTAACAAATTTTTGAATGAATAATAATAATATACGTTTATTCAAATCAATAAGTATTACATTAATTTACAATTTCAATTTCAGTTTACTTACAGTAACATAAACGTAAAAGAAAAGTCTTTAAAGCATTAACATGCTTGTTGACTTAATCTGTCTAATATTAACAGGTTTAATGTTTTTTTTTACAAATTATTATTTCATTTTTACAGTTTCTAATCTAATCTAATTTGTTTCGTTTTTTTTTTATCTAGTATAATTTAAATTTATTAAATTGTTACACAACTCCCTTTTTTCTTTTACCCAAGCATTAACTAATTTTTTATACAAATAAAAATTTTTGATATTTTTAAAATTTATGGGCAATTGATTGTATATTCTTGGAGCAAAATATTTAATTGATCGTAGCGTGATTGTTTTTGAAGTGTGAAGACATTCAACATTCAATTTTCTTCTTGTTTCATAATTTGACACTTTTACTTTAAAAGGTATTTTATCTTTATGAATATTTTTAAGTAGCTCTTAGCAGTACAATTGCCGAATATCAAGAACCTGAGTTTCATGGAAAAGTTGGTCTGACGGATATGTTTTTCGTTTTCCATATATTAGTTTAAGAAACCATTTCTGAGTATTTTGAAGGCTCACCAGATGGCAATCAGCTACGCCACCCCATCCTAAAATCCCATATACAAGATGAGATTGTACTAAAGACAGGTAAAGCATTTTAAGCTGTTCAACATCTAAAAACTCTTTTAAATAGCGGAATTTTGGTAACAGTCCTCGTATTTTTCTTATAATATTTTTTATTTGTAAGTCCCATTTAAGGTGCCTGTCAATTAAAACTCCTAAATATTTTATGTATTCTGCTTTAAATATTTGTTGTTTTTTATTTATTTTTAATGAGTTGAAAGTTGGCAGAGAATTTTTATATATTGCAAAAGGTATATATTTAGTTTTTTCGTAATTTATTGTGAGTTTATTTATTTGCAACCATGTTTTTATAACTTTGAAGTCTTGTTCAACTAAAGTTTTAAGATCTTCCCAATTTTCGGCCTTATAAAAAATTGCGGTGTCATCAGCAAAACTTATTATGTTTCCATCAGTTTTTAGTTTAAGCATGTCATTAACATAGAGTGTAAAGAGTAGAGGGCCTAAAATGGTCCCTTGCGGTACGCCATAATTAATTACTTCAGGATCACTTTCGACACCATAAATTTTACAAATTGTTTTCTGTCTGTTAAGTAACTTTTTAGTAATGTCAAAACGCGTCCTTTCAGACCATACTTCTCAAGTTTCTCTAAGAAGATCCCGTGAGATATCGTGTCAAACGCCTTAGAGAGATCGACAAATATGCATAAACTACGTATATTAGACTCAAAGCTTCTGATATTTGTGATGTTAGTTTACAAATAGCATCTTGTGTAGATTTTCTTTCTCGAAAACCGTATTGACAATCCGATATTATACTAAACCTATCCAAAAACTCTCTAATCTATTTTTCAAAATTTTTTCAAATATTTTGGAAAAAACAGACAACAAAGATACTGGTCTGTAATTAATCACGTTTTCTTTATTTCCTTTTTTAAACAGAGGTTTGATTTTGCCTATTTTTAGACATTCTGGAAAACAACCATCCTGAAAACATGCATTAATGAGAAAAGTTAAAGGAATAATAATTTCTTCCTTAATTTGTTTGATGGTTTCCGTCTTGATCTCATCCCAGCCAGGAGATTTTTTGTGTTTTAAAGATTGTATTGCATTAACCACTTCTTTTTGGTCAACGAGATACAAGTACATGCTGCTTTTTATCCTATCTATGTCCTCAATCTGTTCATTACAAATGGGTATTTTTTGTGCATACCTTTGTCCCAATGTACTGTAATGTGTATTAAATTCATTTTCAATTTCTTTTTTGTCAATTATTTTTTCTCCTGTTTTGGTTTTAACCGATTCAATTTTTGTATTTCCTTTTATTTTTCCACACAATGAATTAATTACATTCCAAAGTGATGAAGAAGAGGTCTTATTTTTTTCAATTCGTTGTTTTGTATAATTTCTTTTTGCAGTTTTAACTAAGTGTCTTAATTTATTTTTATAGTCTGTATATCATTGTTTTTTTAAGTTATCTGAGGGATCTTGGATTAGCTGATCATACAATATGTGTTTTTCCTGTACAGACTTTAAACATCCCCCTGTCATCCAATCTTTTTTAAAAGTGCTTTTTAGATCATTTCCTTTTAAAATAATTGTATTTTTGTTTATTAAATTTAAAATTTTGTCAATCAAAAGTTTTACCGCTTCATTTTTATTTGTTTTATTATAAATATCCAACCACTTTTCCTGCTTCAAATTGTTTTTTAGATTTTTGTAGTTGATGTACTTCTTTATTATTAGTTTGTTTTCTTTGGTTTTGGTTAGATTAGGAATGGAAACTGCGATTGGATAATGATCTGAAGTAGTATTATTTTCAAATATAGATGAAGTTATGTTAGTGTAATCAGCAGGTCTTTTTATAAAGAAATGGTCTATACAAGTTTGACTTCTAGGTCTAGTTGTTTTATTTATATAAGACAAAAAATTTTGTGAAGCTAGAATATTCTGGTATTCTTCAGTGTGATCTAGATCCCCAAACAAATTAATATTGATATCACCAATTAATATATGAAAAGACATTCGTTTGTTACTTATAAGGTATTGATGCAATTCCCGATTAAAATTGTTTATGTGTTAGAATAGACAAGAGCAGTGTTTTAAATTTAAATAAATGATAAGTGTGTCAATAGAAACATCAGAAAATATCTTACCCATGCCTGGTAGTGCCATACATACTCTACTGAAAACGACCTGAGCAATTCCACTTTGAGCTGCCTTTTTGGAGTATCCTAATTTGTTGTTATTTTCATCGTATACTGGAGTTCCTTGCCGCAATTCTCTAAATAGAGACAAAAATTATAAGTTAATCATAATAATACATACACCTGATTACAGCAATCAAAAGTTTGTACACAAATACATGTATTAAAATTGCGATTAAAATGCCAAACGAAACAAAAACAAGAGGAGTAAAACAAGATTGTAGTAGTAGTCACTAATAACGTGTGTCCCCAAAGTTTTCGGAAAATTTTAGATTTAAAAGTATTATTGGTAGGAAGCATTAGATCAAGTTGTCATTGGAAACCAAAGTTAGTAAACAACTTAACCTTTCGCTACCGAAGGGTTAAGTTATTTTGTACTTGACGGAGGGGATACATTATGTACCCCATGCATTTTTTTAGATTAAATATTAACATAATGCAATAATTTTAGTTAAAACATAATTAAAACAAATGCAAGTATTTTTTATTGAATATAAGTAACAATAAAAACATATATGGTGTCTTGAAAAAATTAATTATCGTTTTTTTTGATTAGCTTTACATTTTGTACATATTATTGTTTGAATTGTTGTGGTTGTTTGATGTTGAGCACAAACAAAGGATTTACAAGAATTGCACGTTTTTCTGTTTTTGCGGTCCTTCTTGCGTGGACAAAGTAAACATTGCCCTAAGGATTTCAAGATGGTGACGTCGTTTTCGCGATTCTCCCTTGGTGGCGGTGGGCATAATTCGTACATCGCATTTATAATTCGCTTATGAAATTTTTGTGGACTTTGTAGTCGCCTATCGACATGGGGCTTTACAAGTTCTTGACCCAGGTTTAGTAAAAATTCTCTGCGTCTGTGAGAAGCTTCATACGCACGAATGGAATTCTTTGTTTTCCACAGTACGTATGCATTCAGACCTGCAATGTCTAGAAGATTTTGAAACAAAACAAATGGTCATCTCTTAGAGGCTCTTTTACAAGAATATTCATATACCATCTTATCCATAGTATCTACGGCACCTTTTGTAGAATTATAATGCAAGATTATGTCTGGCTTATGGCCAGTCTCTTCTCCGCTAAGTTTATCCGCTTGTCTAGAAATATTTGGTAGTAGGGATGGAGGGATATCCTGCTTGTTTTTTCGAAGTGTTCCACATAATGTTATTTGTCGATCTAGGAGTTGTTTTGCCAAGGGAACACTGGTAAAGAAATTATCAGTAGTGATACCATAACCAGTTTTTAGAAATGAGACCAAATCAGGTACTACTCTTTTGCTCTGGTCTTTTTCTGGTTTGTTACCATCTTTTCCTGTATAAATGTAAAGGTTAGCAGCATAGGTGATTGTTGCATCAACTAGAGCCCATATTTTGATGCCATACTTGGCTGGTTTTGATTTCATTTAGACTCTAAATGGACACTTACCTCGAAAACTTACAAGTTGTTCATCAACAGTTAGATGAGAGTGGAACTTAAAACTTTCTTGACAGTGTTCTACAAATTTTGTAAACACTTCCCTAAAGGCTGCTAGTTTGTCAGAACTTCCACGTTCTTCTCTAGTGTTCAAATCATCGAATCGCATAAGGGAAATTAAATCTAGAAATCGGTCGCGTGACATAGCAGCCGGAAAAATAGATCGACTGTACAAAGGGTTTCGACACCACAAAAAGTGCACTGGTTCCCTATTGGCTTTTAGCGCACCCGCCGTAATCAAGAGTCCCAAGACCGCATAAATTTCCACTGAATCAGTGGGCAACCACGTTGAGATCTATTTTGTTCAAAACCAAACCTAACAATGAACAAGAAAGGACAAAGAATTGCATTTATAAAATACCTTGTGAATGCGATTAGTTTTATTTAGGTGAAACATCAAGGCCATTAAATGTTAGAATAAGTGAACATCAATCTTATAATAAAAATAGAGAATTTGATAGATCTCAAATATGTAAACACGCTTGGGATAATGAACATAGGGTTCAATGGAATAATTGAAATGTAGTCCTAAAAGAAACGGATGGTAAAAAAAAGAAAAATCAAAGAAGCGGCTCTAATTATGCTAAATGAGGCCAATTGTGTCGAAAATCCTCGGCAGAATGTAGTAGGATCTGGTTACCAACATTGAAAGAGGAAGTTATTAATAAGAAAATACCAGTATTAGTAAGTCAGTAACATATAGAGGATACATCATTTCTGTTTTTTAAATAACGAAACATATAAAATCAGAATTTTGGTGTTTATTGAAGGTAAACTAAATGCACGAACAAATATTTACCATGTCTAGATAGTATTATGACGTTTTTTTCCTGGTTTTTCCCTCATAATTTACTATGGCATCACTAACGGGAGAATTTTACTGTCATCACGTCATGTGTTTGTCTTTTTAAAGACGAATTACATGCTATGATTTTTTCTGACGGATATTCTCAAGTTAAAGTTGATTTCATGTAATCGAATGAACTATCTTATAAGTAAAGTCGTCCCAGGAGCGCAACTCAACAATATTGGCAATATCATTTTAAAGTTGTCTACTTTAAAATGCATAATGTATGTCTAAATTGTCAATATAAATGAGTTAGATAAAATTAAATTATTAGAAGAATTTTTCACTGTCACAAAAAACAAAATTTGTTTAATTTACTCTTTGTATTTTGAGAACGATTTCCGAAGTGGAAATTGAAACGTCAATAAACGTATTTTTATCTTTAATTGTGGCTTATTTCCAGTTAAATAGTAATTAATATAAAATATTGAATTTCAAAAATAAGAATACTCACTGTGCCCTCATCATTGGAATGTTTATACAGTTAGCAGCTGCTACAGCAACAAATGGTACCATTCGACCAACTATACTAGGCATTGCCTAAAATAAAAATAAATATTGAAAAA
This sequence comes from Diabrotica balteata, assembly GCA_918026665.1. Classification (NCBI taxonomy): domain Eukaryota; kingdom Metazoa; phylum Arthropoda; class Insecta; order Coleoptera; family Chrysomelidae; genus Diabrotica; species Diabrotica balteata. Next base: position 45,186,500 of record OU898284.1, read on the forward strand.
AATGTAAAAATAAGCAACAAAAACAGAACTTGATCTAGAAAGGATCGAGGAGTTGAATGGTCTCAATATTCACATGCTGAAGTAGACCTTGTTTATGTCTGCTGGCACATTTGGCAATTATTTGTTCAAGTGTCTCCATCTTCAGATCTCGGTGGATGCAGCTATTTTTATGTGTTATGGAGCATCAAGGCTGATCTTTAGTACTCTATTCTAAAACTTCTGTCTTTAAAATTTTATGTTATGTTCTTTTCTCTTTTTTTAAATGTGAACATTCCAACGCAGTATCTTATCCAAATGTAACTTCAGATTTTTTAGAGAGTTTTTTTTTTGTTCAGGTATTGATTTAATTCACGTTCTGCAGTTTTCTTGCAACTTCTTCATAGTCTTCTTAACGATTTGAAATATCATCAGTTTATACTATGTAGATATCGGTCCCTTGCGGTATTCCCGCTTTGATTTCTTTCATTTCTTTCTTTCACAACTCTTAAGAATCTGTTTAAAATGTAAGATTCTCTTAATTGAGAGTATTGTTTAGGTAGCACTCTTTATAGTTTGGGAATAAGATCCCTATGCCATACTCTATCGTATTAAGGTCCCTTTCGTCTACTATCGATTTTAATATTTTTAGAAATAGTGTTTCAGTAGTTTCGATAGTATAGTCAACAAAAATATAGGTATGTATGATGAAACTTCATTTGACGGTATCTGGGTTTGTTATTTTGTATGACCCCGGCAACATCTAATAAGCGCGTTATTTTTAGTATAGCTTTTTTTGAAGCTGTTTTAATATTTCTATTGTTACCAGATCGAATCCAGGAGCTATTCTAGGACTAATATTTTCATTTATCTCGTTTTGAATTATTTTAGAAGTAACACATTTAATTTTCTTGTCGTCTTAGTATGTCAGTCAGTTTCTTAACACATTGGTTGCCACAAGGATCACCGGCGATCCTAACTAACAGATTACAATTGTGCCATTAGGATCACCGGTGTTACTTGTGCGTATTCAACTTTCAGAATTATTATAACGGTCGGCACTGTGAGGACGCTCAACTAGTTTTACTGTGGCACACTAGGAACCCATAGCTAGCTTATGTTATTTTGTTAGGCGCGATAATGTCGTAAATAGCTTGTAACGACAGTTGATAATAAGGCATTGTAGAAACGATTAGTGGCATTCATTATCAAGTTTTTCTACAGAATTAGCAGTTTTTTTTGGTGAATTTGAAATTATATGAAGTAAGTATATATGTATATAGTTTATGCTTGAATATTTTTAAGGATAAACAAAATATTACAGTATTTATTTTACATAACCTCAAATGTTTTTGCTTACATTTAATTAATGAAAAATGGTGATAGTAAAGTTACTTTTTTTAATTGGAATTTGTCTTTCAGATCATGGATAATTTACCAAGTACAAGTAAAATTCAGCGTCTGCCAAATAAAAATAAAAAGTTTACAGAGGCGGAGTTGCTCAAATTGTTAGAGGAGGATTCTGATGAATGTGTGTTATCTGATTCAGAGTACAACCCGAGTGACGAAGAAGAATCTGATATAGAAGATGAAAGTAACAGTGATTCAAGCTTATTGGATGAAAATGCACGACAATCGGTAAAATCTAACGACCAGCAAAATAATGACGATGAATGGTACGAAGTTGAATGTACTTATTTACGTCTCGATATACAGTTTCCTGGTAATGAATCATATGTCTATGATGATAGGTATCCTCAAAATAGAACCGAACTAACTCCTTTTCATGTATACAGGAAACTGATCGATGATGAAATTTTACAACTTATTGTAGAGGAGACTAACAGAAATGCTGCGCAAGTAAAAAATGCACAACGTTATAGCAGATCATCTAGAATTCATGCATGGAAACCTACCAATAAAGCAGAAATTTTAAAAGAAATTTTGTGTTATGTGTATGGGAAGAAGAAGAAATTTTAAAATTTTTGGGTTGTGTTCTGTGTATGGGAGTTGTCAAGTTTTCCAAAATTACTGATTATTAGAGTAAGTCACCATTGTATAATTTTACTTTTATTTCTTCTGTAATGACTAGAAACAGATTTTAGCTTCTTTTGAGATTCTTGCATTTTGCTGATAACATGGCAGCTTTACTAAACGATCGTTGCCATAGAATTAGAAAATTATTTGAAATGACACAATTACGTTTTGCCCAACAATGTAATTATGGCTCAATACTAGTTGTTGATGAAAGTATGATTCCCTTTCGAGGAAGACAACTTTTCAAACAATATATACCTTCAAAGCGTCACCGCTATGGCTTGAAACTGTTTAAATTATGTAATCCTGCAGGTTATACTCTAAAAATGATTATTTATACCGGAAAAATGGCTAATAAAGGGCAGAATTTATCAGAGCAGGTTTTAATAACAGATAGTTACTATACGTCTGTGCCTTTAGCAAAACAATTATTAGATGTTAATAATCACTTATTAGTGATACTACCTAAAAACAGAAAATATATTCCAGAAGATATACTTTCCGCAAAATTAAAAAAAAGAGAGATAATTTGAAAGAAACATCGTGATGGCATTGTAATAGGCAAATGGCACGATAAACGTGATGTCCTCTTTTTGACGACCAGACACGGAATCGACATGAAAGAGACAGGTAAACATGAGAAAGATGGTGTAGCTATAATTAAACCTGAAGCAATTATAGACTGCAACAAAGGAAAAGATGGTGTTGATGTCTCAGATCAACTCGCAAGCTATTTCTCACCTCTGAGAAAAAGTGTTCGATGGTACCATAAAGCTGCAATTGAAGTTTTATTGAATACGGTTGTCATCAATAGTTTGATGATATATAATTCCTTCAACACACCAAAATAACAAGTTATCTCATTTCGGGAAATGCTAATCCTAAGTTTAGTCAATTACAGTCCGATGCCTGAGCCTATTACTATTGTAAAGCATATGCTTGTTACAGTTGACGCCAAAACTACAAACAATAGGAAGAAGAGAAAACGTTGTAACCAATGTTACACTGAAACAGTTGCAACAAAAGGCAGCAAAGAAGCTCAAAAGAAACCCAAACTTGTTTCTACATTTTGTAATGTTTGTGAAAATTTTTACTGTGTGACATGTTTTACTAAAAAGCATTAAGTTGTTCACGATCACTGATGATACTAGTGGCACATATATGTGTAATGTGTTAGTGCAGTGCCATTAGGATCACCCGTGATCTTGCTATTTTTTTCAAAAAAATTTGTAAGAATGTAAACTTACATTGCATTATTAACCATTTGTATGAATAAATATTGTTTTGTAAGCATTTTTCACTTTGGCATCTGGTGAACGTACCTAACACTCTTATGGTGGCAGCCAATGTATTAAGGTCATCTCCCTTGTTTGGTTAGAATGTGTTTTTTAAATGCTCTTTAAAAGGTTTAGCTTTTTGTTCATTGTTTCTGGCCTAGCTACCATCTGCATTGCATATTGCATGATAAGTTTTTTCAGATTTTTATGAGCCTTCCATGCCAAACGGTCGATACTTTTGTCATATGTTGATTTACTAATGTAAAGTCCAATTAATTCATTGTTATTTTTTTTAGTTTTCTCTTTTTGAAGTTTTTGAATTTCATTGTTTAGTTCTATTTTATGAGCAGGATATCTGCTTTGTTATCATTTTCGTCTTAGCTTTCTATTTCTTTTGGATATTTTTTCCTTCTATTTGAGTTAGTATGGTTAGTGTATTGTTCTATGCTACTTCTTGGATCTGTTTTGTAAATAACTTTGCTTCGCAGTAAAGTTATTCGATTGTTTTTAACATTACAGGAAGGTTACTCATTGCTTCTATTTCTTCTTTTTCCCCAATTCGTCCTTGTATCTAAGACTACTAGCCTAGGGGATAACTTCCTTGGTATCGCTTCTTCACTGATTGTAAATCACAAAGATCAGAATTCATATCCCATACCCCTCCTATTTTCAAAAAGTTTGAGGCTATATTCTTGAATATAAACAAGTCAATTATCATAAGACATTGATTAAATAAATTTTACATAATTTTTAATAGCGTTATAAAAAATATTGTATGTCACATGTATGCAACAGGAATGACATAACTTACTTTCAAAGTGCTCTTTTTTCTGTTCCATAATATATCACTTACATGTTTAAAAAATAATACTATTCTATTATTTTTTAAATATATAAATTTTTAAATAAATATTTATTGTGTAATTTTAATTGTTTTGCCCTTTTTGGACCATTTTTTTATTTGTAATAAATTTGTATATTGTTACGATTTTAAATATTATAGCATATAAAACTCTAAATATATTGTGACTAATTCTTTTCTATTTGTAGTACTAGAGAATTCTCCAAAAAGGTCGAATAACCAGTCCAGGTAACAATAACGCAGTCGACGAGCCAATGCCCTCCGAGTTTTTATTAGCTGAGAAAGCGAACGACTTTTCTATACTTGAGAATCAAATTTGTAGGCAGTAAATTCTCCGAACTGTTAATGCGGTAATACGACAACATCGTTGCCAGTTTGTGATGATAGATATTCTAGCAATTTATAATTTAATCATTGACATCCAGCAAAATTATCATATTAATAATTGTTTTGTTTTTGTTAAGGTATCTAATAAAATGTATTTAATAACATCAATATGTATATATAATATTATGTTTATATACAATATTTATATATAGAAATCATCTGAAGTACGATAATATCCTTTGTAAAAGTCATACATGACAACATCGTATTCTAGGACCGGTAGAAAGGAATAGTAGATCAACGTTGTCATAATATAAAGAGAGATAAATTGCTCATTGATTTCATAGCGCAGCATTCAGTAGCGTATCGTTTACACTGTTGCAGTGAATTTTAAAAATAAATCTTAATATATTATGATATGAGACTTATATTTAACTTTAAAAGTGAATACTTCTTATCACAAAAAAACACTTCTCAAAAAACGACTTTCAAATTCCATAATTTTGTACAAAACATACGAGACAAAGAAATTTTCTATGACATTTAATGACAAATTATAACTTTTATTCATGACATTTTTTGTTTGTTACAAAAATTAATTAATCATCGTATGAAGACGACTCGTCGGCTGATGAAGAGCTATCGAGATCACGAATATTTACTTTATTCTTAAATATACTTAATAATATCTTATACTTTATTTATTTTATTCTTTTATAGTGTGTCTTATACAATTTTTCCAAGATTCAGGTGTGATATTTTGTATGGCAGTAGCTAACAAGCACTTCACCTCCTCCATTTTAAAACTCAAGTTTTTTCTTGCCACTTGGTTTTTTATTTAAGCCTATATAAGCTCGATAGGGTTCAGCTCACAATGATAAGGAGGTAGGCGATGTACAATTCTGTTGTTTGCACGAGCCATTTCATTGACTGAATGTTTCTTGAAAACGGGTATATGTATCCTCGCGAGGTTTAATAATTGTACTTTCAACATGTTGTCATCGAATGGTATATTTTTTGAGAGAGCCAGTTGATCATTTCACCTTTTCGCCAGGCAGTCGTTGGTGATGGCTCCAACCGTCGACTGTGGTATGACGCATTGTCCATAACAACGACAGCATTTGCTTCAAAGTTTGGTAGAATATTTGACAACCATCCTTCCAATCTTTGAGCGTCCATTTCCTCATGGTAATCGTTGGTTTTCTTGGATTCGAATAGTAAAAAGCTATTCTTCAAAAAACCCGAATCGCTGCCTATATGTGTTATTATGAGCCTCCGACGACTTTTAATTTTCAAATCTTGCCACACCTTTGAGACAGTATGACCTTGATTTAGCCAAGTTTTATCTAAATAGTATACTTTTCGGGTTTCACGACGATACTCTCGGATTTTTTCTAATTTAAGTAATTTCTCCGCCACAAAACAATTTCATCTTTTTCTAAAAGAACACTATTCCTGCTTTTTTTCATATATTTAATGTTTATTTCTTCTAATGTTCGCAATAAAACACGTCGTGATATTTTGGGTATTGAATTATCGGAATTTATTTCAACTTCAACTTTCTTTAAGGTTGGGATTTCGTTCCGAAAAAAGAAAGCATGAAATTTTCTCTGAATAGGATATTTGGTATGATCTTCAAGCTGGATGCGGTTTCTACCTCGGGTTTCAATGGTCTCAACAGGTCAATCATCCAATTTGCCTTCACTTTGTTTAAAATTGTTTACAATTCTGTATACACTTTTAGGTTTTAGGGAGGTATAACTATTACCTTCTAACCTAAAATTATTATTTATTGTAATTAGAGGTAATGGATTTTGACAAGAGGAGTCATGCCGACGCAGTACACAAGTTTACCTATTATTTACAAGGTCATAGCTCTTGTTAAAATCCATTACCTATAACTCAAATTTATAAAACAATAATAGAAAGTATTGAGTTGTACGGTGATGTAGTATATCTTTCAAGTAAAAATATTAAGAGAATAAAAGTTTTGATTCTAAAAGTATGTCGAGTGGGAGATAAAAAATTGAACGTATTAAACGAGCACTGAAAGACGTATGTGGCGTCCTTCATCAATTTTACTGGCTAATTTAGATTTCTCATCCCAAAAAACTCCAGCTTACCAAATTTCGTGTTGTTATACCATGCCTGTCACGAAATATTCAAAAATAAAAGTTTACCTTTGACACCCTTTATTTTGGTTATTATCAACATTCGTACTAAAGTAAGTTAGTTTAAATCGGCCTATTTTAATCTCAGGAATCTAAGATTAAGTTATGGCCATTCTTTGCCAAACACCATGTATATTATAATAATATAATATAATAACACAAATGTCAATAATAATCATATTAAAATTAACATAATTATAAATAGGTACATATTTATTTAATAAAAGTAGCTTTGTTGTAACTTCTTATGACATTTTTCGTACGCCATTGGAAGACCTACAATAGCGATAAACCGTCACTATTACTTCCAAGAGTTTACTGCCTAGATTTCTGGATTCTGACTATAGACTGGTTGAATGAGTCACATAATAGATGGTACGTCATCAAAGGAATTCCCCAGACCCTTCTAGATAACTGTATTTTATATATAAATAACAGGACTTTTTATTGTGGAGTTAGTAAGAAGATAAATCGGGCCGCGTATTTAAATGTACGTCGTAATGAATTATTGGAAAATAAATTAGTATTAATAAAGACTTTAATAAATTCGTGAGGGTTATAAATATTGAACCTTTAATAAATTTAATTAAGAACTATAAATTAGAATTAATAAAGACTTAACAATATTATTGTATGAAAGGGTGCCAAATTTTGTTTTGCGAGGGGCGTTTACAACCCTAGAACTGGACCTGGGTATATATGGAGTCAAATTTAGAAAAAGATACGAGAAAGTGTCACCACTAATATGAAAGATATTTAAACTTACCTTTGTTAAACTATTTAATCCTAACGCTGTACCTACAGCTCCCGTGGTAGCACATAAATAAGAAGTTATTATTTGCCTAAAAAATAAATTAGTTTAATATTCAAATTTTTGCTGCAAATAATCAAGTAAATTGTCATATTTTTTCTTCCCCAACCAAAAAAAGAATAAAAAAAATAAAAATGAATAAAAAGTCCATCGAAATAAATTTTTCAAGATATCGTGATAAACAAAATTTATGTATTATTTTAAGATAAGATTTAATGTAGATTTAGAAATTTTTGCTGACCAACGACCTTGACCATTCCGGAGAAGGCAGTTGTAATTTGGTCATCGAGAAGAAAAGTCGCGCCTCTACAGAGGGTGTGTCTGTGTGAGTTTGTATACCGGCATTGTGAAAGGCAGTTAGCAGAATTGTGGAAGGAGATTCCAAGTCGATGAAAAGGTATCCTTGGATCTAAATTGGGCAGTGTTCTAAAATACGTATCAAATAGTTTTCTGGCACCAAGTTGACAAAAAGAGGTCCTTGTGTCATTGAGAAGTAGCTAATTGTGTTGGCGAATTGAATTTTGAGTGTTAATAGTTGGAGAAAGTTTTCTGAAATACGTATCAAATAGTTTTCCGGTACCAAGTTGACAAAAAGAGTTCCTCGTGTCATTGAGAAGTAGCTGATTGATTTTGAGAATAAGATTTCAAGTGTTAATAATTGGAGAAATAAGTCAGGTGTTTCGTGCAGTCTGCAGAAGGATTGCAAATACGGGAGAAAGGAAGCCGAGGCGAATAGTGGCAGGTCACATCTCTGTGGAGCGTAGACGATTCTGGGGATGGTCCAAAATACAACCAACGAAGGAAAGGTCAGTGAGTTTTGTTTCACAATTGAAATTTTTGTGTCTGTGAAGGATTTATGTTGACATCATTGTCATTACCATTCAAATTTAAAAGTAGATTTCTGTTTGATTAATCAAAAGTTTAAAGTTTTGTTTTTGAAAGTAAAGTAAAAATTTTCATTGAAATTGGTTTTCAATTGGCATTAATTTTAAGAAGATTTAAAATATTCTGATTGTACAAATTTTATTATGTTTCTGGTAAGCTGATTGATAAGATAACGGCAAAATTTGATAATGTTTTTTTTTTATTCTTCTTAAAATAAAATAAAGAATACTTATATTTTTGTAACGTACTCTTCTTTTGTATTATTATCCTTCTTCTCTATCCCGATAAAGGACAACTAGAAAATCTTTGAACCCACCGATCACAGGTAATATAAGGAGTTTTATTTTACATTGATAACAATTAAGTTATGTTTTGATTTGCTCAAGCAAATAAAGTAAAAGTCAAAGTAAACAATCGTAACAAAATATATATATTGTTGTTAGTCACAAATCGCTGATTGCGGCCCTGTGCGTCAGAGAAACACGAGAAAGAAGTCTTTCCGTTGCGAACTCCGTTAAAGAGCTGGCCTTCTTCAATTTCGAATTTTCGCGTGGCATCGACCGTAATACAGTCACATACAGTGAGGCGAAATCTCTAAAAGTTGCTTAAAAATTATTAATGTCGCCAATAGCTCAATTCCGGCTTTACGATTAGTCAAATTGCAACCATAATTGCAGCCAATGGTATTGTCCGAAATTGAGCATTGGCTGTCGTGCAAGCTTCAATGGCAGACCGCCATGGAGCATTTGATCTACTTAATTTCATATAAGTATATGTGCTGTCATCGAAATTCGAATGCGATAGTCACAAGACTAGTGCGCACTTCGATGCGCATCGCTTCGCCTCGAATTTTCCCATTGGTATATAATCCCCTGAAAAGCAACCGCCCGACTCATAAATACTATGCTGAGCAGTAGAAACATCCGTGTAACCATGGGAACTACAGTGAGCAAACAGAGAACGCTTAATAATGGCCTCCCCCAGGGCTACGTAATTGCACCGCTGCTATTTAGTATGTATATAGCTGATATGCCCCCTACCAGATCTAAAAAATTTGGATATGCAGACGACTGGGCACTTGCAACTCAAAGCTCCTTAATACAAAATTCCGAGGCAATCCTAACGGAAGATCTGGAACGCCTGGTTAAGTACTTTAAATAATGGAGACTTAAACCTAACCAAACGAAAAAAACCAAGGTTAGCTGTTTTCACCTGAACAACAAAATGGCCCACACAAAACTTAAAGTATACATTGATAACCAACTGCTCACGCACAACTATAATCCCAAGTACCTCGGCGTCACCCTGGACAGAACACTCTCCTTTAAGAAACATCTTGAGAACACCGCAGCAAAGCTGAGAACCCGTAACAACATCATACAGAAGCTTTGCGGGACTACATGGGGCTCATCAGCAGGTACACTTCGGTGTTCAGCCCTTGGACTCGTATACTCCGCAGCTAAATACTGCTCTCCTATTTGACTGAATAGCATTCACACAAAAATTATAGATACCTAGCTCAATGTCGCCATGCGTCTCATATCTGAAACGATCAAGTCTACACCTGTGGAGTGGCTTCCACTACTGAGCCATATACCTCCACCTAATCTCCGTCGTCAGCATGCTCTGCTTAGAGAATTCCAAAAGCTGCTTAACAACCCGCAATTACCTATACACACATATGTCGCCGACGCTAATTCACATCGATTGCGCTCCAGAAAACCTCCGACTAGAGATGCAATAAACTTGAGTTCCAACAATTTCCAAATGAACTCCCAGTGGAAGAACATGCAGAGCGACAGACCGAACCTAATAATGAGAAACACACCATGCATCACAGAAACTCCACCAGGTTTTGACCTCCCCCGAAAATCATGGTCAACTCTTAACAGAATAAGAACGGGTCATGGAGTCTGCGCAGATTCCCTTTATAAATGGAGGATGAGAACCTCTGCTGAGTGCGACTGCGGCGCCGAGAAACAGACCATCCAGCATATGATTGCCGAATGCCCTCGGAGGAAGTATTATGGAGATCCTTTAGACTTCGCCTCTGCAACACCAGCGTCGATTGAATATATTAATACATTAGATGTTAGATTGTAACATATATGTGATAATGTTGTGTATCAAATTGCCATACGCTAAATAAAAATAAAAAATTCCCATTGGTTCTTGGCCTGGAAATCCCTATTTATCGCTTGAATAGCGGATATAAATATTGGCGATTTTCAGGTCAACCAGGTTAGTCCCTCACGGGCTATCCGTGAGCTTAGTGCTCTCGGGGCGCTGCTTTTCTTGTTTTTAGCTTTTTCCCATACTCTGTGGCTGATTATTTGTATTCAACTGTATTTGGTGTTTTATTTCGCCTTAATATTTAGTCATGTAAGAAATAACTTGCCTTTTTCAAGGCAAGTCACTGACCTGATGTATTATTTTCGACGTATTGTGATGTAAGAAAATATCTCATCTTTATCAAGACGAGCCGTCAGAGGAGAAAACTTTTACAAGTCCATAACCTGAAAGTAGATTTGGGTAGGAGCTTGCGACGCTGTTTTCGAAGCCCTCTACAGAGCACACGGGGTATCAGAAAGTGATTAGACCCTTATATTATTTACCCCGAGGTGAGAGTGCACGACGGCCAAAAATTCGTTTTGGTCTGGACAGGCAGAACCAGCCTTCTTGGCAGGTTTCTCTCAAGTTCTCTATCGAGACTTAGTCTGATTTATATTTTTATTATTGAGTTAATGCCTCGACAACTAAGATCATTGGCATGGTACAGTCAGGTACCTAGTGTAGTGTGTGTGTAGAGTAATTGTCTTGATACTTAGCAAAGTCGACGTCATTGTCTTTGCTAAGAGACGCTAATTGTATCCGAACGTCTGCGGTCCCTCCGGTGTGTACCGATCGCACAAGGATAGAAATTATTTTCATTCATTAATTTTTAATAAACGAAAATTTCTCAACCCAGATGAGATTCGAACTCACGACCTTTAGGTTTAAAGGTAGGTGCTCTTACCACTGAGCCACAGAGGGGGTTTATATTTAAATTGTATTTATTTCAGCATTTTCGACTGAGGATATTTCTCGTGAAATATTTATTTTCAAATTAAATGGTATTTTTGACTTGGTACAATTTCATATTTTTCAGGTATTTATCGACTTATCGAAAAATTTTGGTAAGATTTCCGATTTAATAACTTAGAAGAATTTGCATTAAGTATCGGGTTATTTCTTTCAGGATTTTTGTTCTAAGTTCTTAAACGTACTTAGTTAAATGAATAGTTTTCTTATTTGGTATTTTTAGGGAATTTTAACTTTCGTACATTATTGTTATTTTATTTTCTTCTTCAGATTCTCTAGTTCCTAAATGCAACTTTTTAGAATTTTTATATTTTAATATTTCTTTCAGCTACAGGATATTTTCTGACAAATTATTTATTTTCCTTTAGGGACTGAATTATTTTCAGATAGAAAATAACTTTGTTAATATTTTATTTCTCTTTATTGACTTTGAAATATTTTCAGACTGAAAATAATTTAATAGTAATAATACCGCTATATAAAGAGACCAAATACATCATAATAACAAAGAAAATAAATATACCAACAAACATATATTTGAGAAATGTACCGAAAGAAAGGGTTCAATATATAAATACCTAGGAACCTGGATTTCAGACAATAATCATCGAACAATCGAAATAAGAGCCAGGATAGAAATAGCAAGAAATGCGTTTGTAAAAATGAAAACAATTCTCTGCAAAAAAGACCTTAGATTAAAACTGAGAGTAAGAGCACTGAGATGCTACGTGTTTTCGATACTGCAATACGGACTTGAAAGCTGGATATTGAAGCAAGAATACATAAATAAGTTACAGTCGTTTGAAATGTGGTGTTACAAGAGGATGCTTTAGAATAGCATGGACACAGAAGAAAAATAATACGGAAGTATTGCGAGAAATGGGCAAAGAATGCGAAATAATAAACACAATAAAATAAATAATAATAATTTTTTAAAGTTTCATAAACAATTCAACATACTTATCTGTTTGTACTATATCTCCACTTCTGTTGCTATAATTAACTAGGGCGTTAAAGGACTGATTCAGCCACTGCCAGAACACTACCGCTGGTATACTCCTGTAAAACGTTATCATTCCTCCGGTAATGACCATGTTCGAAGGAACTTGAGCTGACATTCGACCGAGGACGAACATCTTTTCGCCGGTATCCGGATGAAACGCAGAATCGTATAAGTTTTTGGCTCTCCATAGTTTGTCTTCGGTTAGTCCTTCGATATGTTCGTTTCGTCTGAAAAGTGCGATGAAGATTACAATTCAATACAGCCTTACTAAGCAAAAGATCAAGCAAAAAGGACCGTTTCATCATACTCACGCCATTACTTAACATAATTTTAAGGAGAATGGGAAATTCTAAGAGAGATAGTTAGTTTTTTATTTCTAAATTAAAATTTTAAGTTAGGCAGTTATGGCTAGTGTTGCCCAAATGCAAGAACAAGACGAGACTTAGACAGTCTTGGTCTTGGTCTTGCGCCAATACACCTTGTCTTGGTCTTGGTCTTGGTATTGCACTCCGGTCTTTGTCTTGCAGCAAGAGTCTTGCAGTTACCCATTAGCCTATTGCTATTTATTAAACGTTACTAGGGGGGTTTGAAGACACGATCTAAGCGATCCGTGTCTATGCTCTAATCAACTTAGCTATCTACCATGCTCCATGGAAGTCAATCAAACATGGTTAAAACACAAAAAAACCAAATTAATGACATAAACTGTATTTTAAAGAAAAAATTTATTTCAAATCCTTTATAAAAGGTATATAATAAAAAATTATAAAGCATTGAAATCAATTTTTTGTGATATATGGTATACAGCCAGCTACAGGAACTTAGTTTCCTAGTGGATTTTTGTATTTTAAAGAACATTATCTGTCTATAAAGGGATTGCTGGACCCCTAGCATATATGAAATGGAAATTTGGAAATCTAAAGCAACATAAATGTTACTAACAATCTTGGCTCTACTTTTATATAAAAAACTAACATAAAAAAATAAAAAATAGGTAAAAAAAACAATGATAATTAAAACAAGTTATTTTAAATTAAGGTGATATCTACTTAATAAATACATTAATATACCAAAATAAAGTAGTAGGTATTAGATGCTTCCTTAAATCTGACGTGTTTGTGTTTTTCATTTTCATTTTAACCTTTCTATGGCACAATTTACACAAATCAATTTGGGATGCATTAACTGTTTCTAAAAACTTATCAAATTTGCTTTTAGGTCTTTTAGATCTATAATTCCAACGCTAACTGCTCCGACTAAAACTATTTGAATCTTTGTCTTCTTCTTCTTGTAGTTCCTTCTCCTATCGGTTGTTGGCTATCATCACAGCTATCCGTACCTTATTAGCGGCTGCTCCAAAAAGATCTACTAAGCTGCAACTATACCACTCTCTTAGGTTTCTCAGCCAGGAAATTATTCGTCTTCCTATGGATCTTTTATGGACCTATGGACCTTGCATTATCAGCCTTAATATCACATATTTCGCACCTCTGGTAATGTGGCCTAACTGTTCCAGCTTTCTTGTTTTGATGTGCTTTATGACCTCGCAATTCTTTTGTAGCCTTCTTAACACTTCTGCATTTGTAACTCGTTGGGTCCATGGTATTTTCAAAATGCTTCTATAGCACCACATCTCAAATGATTCTAACTTCTTTATATTATCCACTTTTAGTATATAGCTTTCCATTCCATACAACAAAGTCGAGAACACGTAGCATCTTCAGGCTCTTATCCTCAGATCCAAAGAGAAGGTCTCGATTGACAAACATTTGTCTTCATTTTTATAAATGCTTGTCTTGCAATTTCAATGCGTGTCCTTATTTGTCTACCTTGGTCATTGTTTTCATTTACCCAGGTTCCCAGATATTTGTAGTTATTCACTCTTTCTACTTGTTTTTCCTCGATATCTAGCTTTCCTACTGTATGTTGCTTGGAAATAATCATGAACTTGGTTTTCTTAACGATCATTTGTATTCCATATTTGATACTGACTTGATGTAATCTATTTACTAAGCGTTGCAATGCTTCTAGACTGTGCAAAAACAGCGGTGTTGCCTGCGAATTTTATGTTGTTTAGGATTTTTCCGTTTCGCTGTACAGATTGAATAAAAGTGGGGACAGCACGCAACCCTGTCTAACACCTCTTTTGCCTTGCATTCATCAGGGTGGATTTAAAATGAAATTTTCACGCAATGATTCAATCGCTTCATCGATTATGTAACGGTTATCTGACAGGCATCACTCGCACATGAGAAACCTAGATGTTATTATCGCTGCTAGGGAAAACTACGTAACTTTATTGTGCTTATCGCCTCACGCTACACATAAGATGCAACTGCTTAACAAATCAGTAATGGGGACTTTAAAAATTTTTTAAAGTGAAGAAATTCGTTTCATTTTTAATGCAAAATAATCGCCCAATATCTCATATTTGGCATCAGTGATCTGCTTGGTAAAACTTAATTGAAGATCCTGGCGATAAGACAGTCAAGGGATTTTGACAAAAAGGTATATGTCCAGTAAACAGACATATTTTTCACCAAGAGGATTTTCTATTGCAAGCACACAAGAATGAAGAAGCATCCGTTAGACATGAAAGCAAGATAAACCCGTCTTTTGACCAGGAAGATGCCGATGAAGGGGTAAAACGATAATCACTTTTACCACGACAGATACTTCCTATTCCTGTTCTTAAAAAACAACAAGACACAAAAGGCTGAAAATTGAGTTGTGCACTAAAGCATACTAAATTAAAAAAAGCAGCCAAAAATTCAGAAGGCAATTAAAGGAATAGGATTCAAGATATCAATAGGATAAGATTCAAGTCTAAAAATCTGAAACGAAGAATGATAGTTGTGATAGGGTTCGTGAGTATTTATATAGTCAAGATACAGAATAAAAATACTACTGGCTTATTTATCATATATTCTCGCATGGAAGAAGGTAGATCTAAATGTGTTGCTACATGAACATCTCAAGAAGGTTGTGATATACTACAAAGTAAAATAAATTAATTTTTCTTACCTGTACCTGTCCACTATTGACTTAGCTTCATCTAGGCTTTTCGATGAAGCAAATATGTTTAAGGGATTGGTTGTAATGAAAAAATGTTTAGCTCTTCCTACGTACGTTTTCTGATCATATCTTGGTTCGTCAATGTTTATCCTTTTTGAAGTTAAAGCCATCGTTATACTTAAACCTACAAAGAGCAGTTTAGTAATTAACAAAAAAAAAACTATACTCCAGCAAAGAAATAATGAAATGTGTCATACGCGTGACATAGATCACTGCTAGAAAATCAAGACGATGGCCTCTTAGAATTTTTTACAATTTATTAGATCTCCTTGGAATTATTTCAATAATTTTATGCAAAGAAAGTATTGCCACAGTAAAGGAAATAATACCGAATAGAAGGTCATTCCTAAAAAACCTCAGCACAGACCTAATTACTCACTTGATGAGAGAACATCTCGGAATCGAAACTTTGTCAAAAGAATTCCGTGTAAGAAGAGCAAGAAATACATACGTCTAAACCATCAGTCAAAAGTGTGCTCAGATTACATTAACTTAAAATAATAAATAATAAATATGTTAAATAATGTAAACACATACAACAATTTGGTACTTTTCTAATATATTTAATTTTTTGCAAGCAGGTGTTTTATATTTGAGCTTTCTTCTTCTTGAGGACCTCTTTCTTTCTCTGTATCCGTTTCTTGATATATTTCTTCAAAATATTTCTGCCATTTTTCTGCTTTTATATCTATATTAGCTGTCCGTTTTTGGTTACCTAGCTTTAGGTATTGATAAAATGGTTTTGAGTTGTATCTTTTATTTTCTGTTTCTATCTCGTTCATAATTTCTTCTACTTTTTGATTCTGCTTTGATTTAAATAATTTTATTGCCTTTGCCTTTGATCTTCGTATTTTTCTTGTTTCTCTTCTTTGCTTGTGAGTTACCCATTTCAATCGTGTTTTATTCTTTTCTTCCACTGCTAATTTGTACTCATCGTCAAATCAATAATTATTTCTTCTTTTATTTTGCATTTTGCCAACCACTTTCTCTGCAGCATTGTTTATTCGTTGTTTGACTTTTTTCCATTGTTCCTCCATTTGTTTTTCTTTAAACTGCATCTCTGTATTTACTTCATGTACAAATCTTCTTCTTACTTCTTTCTCTTTCAATTTATCTACGTCCCATTTTCTCTGTGATTTTCGCCTTTCATTATTCGTTGTTTTTATTTTATATTGTATAATATTGTCATACATAACCTAACCTAACCTAACATAGAATTTGTTTTCAGTTGCTGAGGGATATTCTGTGCTATGATTTTGATAAATCATTTACTACACCAGTTTCGTTAAACTTTTGACTAATTTATTGTCAATAGACGCTGTTAGTACTTTGTTAATTACTTTGTTAATTTTTTGAAAATTAAAAAGGTCCTATGTGGCAAAGATTTAACATTAACTCTTAAAGTATGCCTAACACAATGTTACGTATATAGTGTACTATACTATGGAGTGGAATTATGGACGTTAAATCTAGACACAATGAGACGACTTAACGCCTTTGAAATGTGGACCTATAGAAGAATTATGAGGGTTTCCTGGGTAGATAGACTTACGAACAATGAAGTACTGAGAAGAATAGGTAAGGAGAAGGAAGTTGAACTTACAATTATTAAAGAAAGAAACCTACAGTATCTTGGACATGTGATGCAGGGCGAGAAGTATGGCATCCTGTGACTCATAATGCAAGGAAAGATAGATGGCAGAAGAAGCATCGGAGGAAGACGAATTTCATGGCTTAAGAACCTGACAGAATGGTTTGGATGCAGCTCAAAAATAGTTAGAGCTACTGTTTCAAAAATTAAAATGGCTATGATAATTGCCAACCTCCGTAGCGGAGATGGCACCTGAAGAAGAAGAAGACTTTGTTATGATATTATTAGAATAAAACAATATAAAGTTTAGAAGAAATAGGCGGTAGACAAGAACAAATAGAAATAATTAAGAATAATAACAAAGCAATACCCAGACAGTATAAGTAATAAAACATTTAAAAATAATAGAAGTCATCGGATATAGACCTTTTCCATCATATTGATATCACATTTTGTATGCAAATCCTCAACAGGTCAAAAAACCATAGGCGTCACCCTATACTTGTTTTGAAATAAATAAAAAAAATTAATATTTTAAGATTCCGTCAAAGTGTCCACTAATCTCACTATACCTTTTTTGTGTGTAAAAAACGTCGGTATATATGACACACGATTATTGTTAATTATACACGGGTGATTAACGAGAGAATTCAATGTTTCGCGAAATAAATTAATGTAAACAGTAATTTAAAGGTGATTATTGTTTTCTATACAAGTTATCGTCGGACACAAAAAGAATACCTCCTTTGAACGATTACCTGGAATTACTGATAAGGCTTTACTAGTGATAGTTTAAGTAGTTTTTATGCCACATTACAGCTTATGCCAATAATAAAAATTAGAAATTGTTTGCATCTTCCATTTAGTTTGTAGATGTACATTGTTCATGTCTTACCTACCTACGTTTTTGGTGTCGATATTTTGTTATTTAAAAATGACGTCGACAACAGGTTTTATCCCGGTTAAGTGTAGTTTTAAAGGTGCCTTCAGTCTAAGAGAGAAAAATATAATATTAAATGTACACGATGCACTTGTACATCAACGCCCTTTAAATAATGTTCGTGAAATCGTTAACATGTATTCAAATATGACAGGGGTTGGAGAAGCAATAATTTATAGATTCCTAAAAGAAAGAAAAGGAGGAACTGTTTCATCTCTGAAGAAGAGTGGAGGGAGTAAACCCTTGGAAATTGAAGAAATACATAATAACATGATAAGACGCAGCGTCCACTCATTTTTTTTTTAACAAAGAATTTTCAACATTGGACAAAATCCAAACATTAATTAGAGAAAAACGAAGAGTTACCAATCATAAGCAACAAGAAATTATGGGGACTATTGAGAGAGATGGGATTTCGTTGGCAAAAGAATCGAAGAAAATCCATTTTAATTGAAAAGGATTACATTGTATGTTGGAGACGAGATTATCTAAGAAACTATTAAAAAGTACCGAGAAGAAGGGAAAACAATTTTTTATTTGGACGAGACTTGGCTAAATGAAGGTCATAGTGTACCATATCTATGGGTTGATACAAATGTGAAAAGTTCCCGTCAGGCATTCATCGAAGGTGTATCTACTGGAATAAACAATATTCCCGTTGGAAAAGGACGCAGACTCATAATAACCCATATTGGAAACGAATACGGTTTTGTCAATGGTGGATTATTAAGTTTTGCCTCAAAATCAACCAAAGATTACCACGAGGAAATGACTGCTGACGTGTTTGAAGAATATTTTGAGCAAATGTTGGATTTAATTCCAAAAAATTCTGTAATAGTCATGTATAATGCTAGTTACCATTCAAGACCAGCAGAAAAGAGATTATCGAATGGTTGGATAAACACGCAATTGAGTACAAGGAGAATTCGACAAAAAAGGAATTATTACCTATTGTAAGGCAATTTAAAGCCGCTTATAAAAAATAGATAATTGATGAAATGGCATTAAACCGTACTGTAATTATTGTACGTTTACCCCAATATCACTGTGATCTGAATCCAATAGAAAATATATGGTCTCAAGTAAAGGGTGAAGTCGGACGCAACAACAAAACTTATAAATTAGAAGACTTACAACAATTATTAGAACATTCCTTATCAAAAGTAACTCCTGAAAATTGGAAAAATGCTGTTAGTCATGCTCACAAGGAAGAAAATAAAATGTGGAATTTGGATAATATGACTGATGCAATGCTGGAACCGGTAATAATTAACATTGGAGTTGAAGATTCCTTAGATTCTGAAGAAAGCAGTGAATCTGAAATGGAATTTGATTAAAATAGTATTCATTTTTTTACAAATCGGCCCCTGTTACGGGCACAAATTATTTTATATATAACCAATAAAATAAACATCTTACATTTCTTGCAGATTCATTAGTACCTGTTAATCACTTCGACACTGGCAACTTTATTTAGGGATTAGTAACCCTCAAAACTAGTGTATTCTGTTCTGCTTCAACCTTTATACTTGGTGGTCATACTCAATTTAAAATTATTTTCCTATATACTTCTGTACACCCGCATCAACAGTTTAGGGATTTTCATACATAATGTACTATCAATATGATGGAAATGGACTTTAGATATAATATCAGAAATCAGAAATGCCAAAAACACAACGAGGGGCTCTGTAAGAATATAATATTATTAAATTAAAACAAAAATTTGAAATCGATATCTGAAGATTGTATCTTTTGGGTCACATTTTAATAAACAACCAAAACAGTTTTATCTTATTTTAGGTCACATAAATCTGCTACTAAAACTACTCTTATCTCACCTTTCACTCTTTCCTCGGTGATTTTTATTTAAACGGCGCTTATCACTAATTATTTAAAAATATATACACGAGTACATAATTCTTGCGGTTTACATATTTCTAGACTTATTATTCTGTATTCCGTATGGAAATTGGTATCTTTTTCGTTAAATTAGTTATCAAAGTTCGACCTTGCGGTTGTTTGAATATGCATAGGCGTGGAAACTATAACATTATGTCAATTTTATTGAGAATAATAAAAAAATAATAATTGTAAATAGTTAAAGTACAATAATGGTTCAACTTATTGAACCACATCCATAAAATGTTTACGTGAACAATTACGACAAAACAAGATAAAAAGTTTGATTTTTACCAGCCCCAAGAACAAACCGGCTTCCGTTTAAAATTTGGAACAAACGATCACCTACAAACAGTAAAAACCTTAATAAAAATCGATAGAATATAACAGATCGCTGGTACTTATCTTCGTAGACTTTCACAAAGCCTTTGATACCGTAGAATTAGACAGCATTATAACTTCTTCTTCTTCACTGGCTTTACAAGTGACTCTTCGCCTCATCCACTATCGCCCTCCATCCTCTACGATCTTGCGCTTCTATTTTCTATTGTTATATCCCAATTCTAGATAAATCGGCTTCAATATCATCCTTCCATCTTTTTTTCTGTCGGCCTACTGATCTTCTACCATCTGGTCTTTAAAAAAATACTGTCTTTAACACTCTGTCATCTTCTGATCGTACCACGTGACCTATCCATCTTATTAGGTTTGCCTTGATATATTTAACTATGTTTTCAGTTCCATACAGGGTCACCAATTCAACATTTCGGCGTCTTCTCCAATCCCCTGTGAATTCAACCCTTTGAGGGCCAAATATTATTCTGAGAACCTTTCTCTCAAATATTAGAAGCTTATTAATTTCCCGCTGGGAGAAAGTCCACCACTTTTTACTGCCATATGTAATAATTAGGCGAATCATCGACTTGTAGAGTGTTAATTTAGATTTTCATTTTAGCAGCTTCGATCTTAATAATGTTGAAAGGGAGTATAATGCTCAATTTGCCGCAGCCATCCTTGCTGAGACCTCTTTTTCTATGTGGTTGTCAACTTCGAAGTTAAGATTATTAATACTGGTGTTCTGCCTAAATCTTGGTCTTGGATTTTTGGTTACTACCATGTATTTCGTTTTCTTCATTTATTCGGAGATCCAGACTACCTGTTTCCTTCTCGAGCTGTGAAAAATTATAACTACTCCGAACAATAGTAGAATAAACTTTGAGGGTATACAAGGCAACTATCGAACACGGTGATTAATTTAATCTTGCCCAAGTACTTTCGATCAATAGATCATCTTCAGGGGCATTTCGTCAGTTGTGGCCTATCCGACATGAGTAGAATGTCATAAATGTAAATTTGGACAAAACAACACAATACACAAAGACAAACAAACACTTTAACATTTTTGAAAAGGAGAAGCTACATGTTGTATAGAAGCCGGAGACAGAATTCTGTCTTCATTTCGACAATGTTGTTTGCCAGCATAAGCCTTCTATTTATTTCCGGTTCTTCTTCATTATTTTCGACCAGATCCATTCCTAAATACGTGAATCTATTCACGTATTCTATATCGTCTATAAATTGTTGTTGTTGCGCCTGTCTATTTGATCTGGTTTGTATGAGTAGTTTTGTTTTATTTGTATTTATTGTTAGCCCTACAACTTCTGAACTCTGTTTCAACTGAACGTAGGTTTCTTCTGCCGCAGTCTTTGTTCTGCTCATTATGTTTATGTCATCTGCGTATGCTGCTAATTGGGTAGATTCGTTTGTAAGTATGTTATTTCTGCTCACCGTCAACCGTCTAATTACATATTCAAGAACAAGATTAAAAAGTGTTGGAGCCAGTCCGTCACCTTGTTTCAGTCCTTGCGTTGTCATAAACGCATCAGTGATCTGTCCTTGAATACATACATGTGCTTCTGTTTCTGTCATTGTCATTTGCACTAGTCTTATTAATTTTGATGGTATGTCAAATTCTTGTAATATATTAGGTAGTATTGTTCTATCTATTGAATCATAGGCTTGCTTGAAATCTACAAAGAGATTGTAGACGTCTATGTCATATTCCCATGCTTTGGCTAGTATTTGTTTAACTGTAAATAGTTGGTCAATAGTAGATCTATTTTGCCTGAACCCTGCTTGATATTCCCCGATAATTTTTTCAGTGAGGGGTTGAAGTCTTCGATTAAGAATGTTTGTGAGTATTTTGTATCCCGAACAAAGTAAAGAGATGCCTCTATAATTCTGGCATAACAGTTTGTCTCCTTTTTTATGAATAGGGCAGATTATACTTTTCTTCCATTTTCTTGTATAAGCTGGTACATCTGTTCTGTCAAATTTGTTCCTCCCTGCTTGAACAGTTCTGCCGGTATCTTATCTATTCCCGGCGCTTTATGGCTTTTTTGCATTTGGATTGCTGTTCGAACCTCCTCTAGCGTTGGAGGTCTAGCCAATTCATTATCTTCTCCATCTTCCCACAGCTCCTGTTGTTGACCTTCCTGTTCTACCTGCTGCTGCCGCTGTTGTAGTGGTGTTTGTGCCCTTTCGTTTAATAATTCCTTAAAATACATCATCCAGGTTCTCTTAATTTCGTCCATATCGCTAATTATTTCCCCATTCTTATTTTTGCATAGGCTAGTCTTCGGTTTGTAACCCTGTCTTAAATGTTTGATAAGTTGGTATGCACTGCGTGTTTCGTTTTCCTTGAACGCCCTCTCTATGTTTAGTATCCGGTTGTTTTCGTACCGTCTCTTTTTCTGTCTGCATAGTTTATCAGCTCTTCGTCTTTTATTCTCAAATTCTGTCCTTCTCTCTCTAGTTCGTCTGAGTATGAAATTCTTATGTGCCTCATTTCTTTCGTGAATAGCTTGTTTGCATTCTTCATCGAACTACTGTTCTTCTCTCCGTTGAGTGTTTGTTCCAAGAACTTCTTGTGCCGTGTTTAGTATGATAGTGCTTATGGTGTTCCAATGATTTTCTATTGTGAATTCTTCTATGTTTTCTTCTAGTAATTTTTCACTCACTGTTCTCTCAATCTTTCTTGTACCTCAGAGACTTTTACATTTTTGAAAAGGAGAAGCTACATGTTGTATAGAAGCCGGAGACAAAATTCTGTCTTCATTTCTGTCTCCGCCTTCTATACAATATATAGCTTCTCCTTTTCAAAAATTTTAAAGTGTTTGTTTGTCTTTGTGTATTGTATTGTTTTGTCCAAATTTACATTTATGACATTCTAGTCATGTCGGATAGGCCACAACTGACGAAATGCCTCTGAAGATGATCTATTGATCGAAAGTACTTCGGCAAGATTAAATTAATCACCGTGTTCGATAGTTGCCTTGTATACCCTCAAAGTTTAATTATTCGAACATTCAACCTTATATTGAATAGTAGAATAGACTACTGGCTTACAAAGTTCTACAGGAAAATGTTAAATCATCTGCGTTTTGCCGACGATGTAGTACTTATTACCGAACTGCGCGTGAAGCACAACAAATGCTACAAGAATTAAAAAAACGTATCTTCAACACGAGGTCTAAAAATGAACATCAGTAAGACCAAATTTATGACAACTTCGGTTCCCAGCGAACACCTATCCATCCAAAATGAAGTGGTAAAATTGACAGAAAGTACATATATCTCGGTCATGAAATCAGAATAAGCAAGACTAATCAAACCTGTGAATTTCAACGACGAACACCACTTGCTTAGGCGGCGTATGGTTCACTAAGAGACATCTTTAAGAGGAGCATCCCGATAGCTATGAAACTGAAGGCATTTGATCAATGCGTTCTTCCCATTATGACATCCGGAACTAAAAATCTCACTCTCACAAAAACAATAGCAGTAAAAATGCGAGTGGCTCAAAGGCGCATGGAAAGATCGGTTTTTGGCGTGACAAAAAAAGACAAACTAAGGTGTTCAATTTTTTCACATGCGAAAAATCATGTTATTTTTTCGCTGTATTTTAACTATCCTTATATCACAATTTTACCATATTATCTTAGTCCAACACTAAAGTTTGTGTAAATGGCTGTAGATCTAGAGTGCGGATAGGTAACAAGCTCTCAGAGTCGTTTGAAATAAACAGTGGACTGAAACAAGGAGACGCGCTGTCACCTCTTCTTTTTAATATAATCCTGGAAAAAGTAGTAAGAACCGCACAAATTAGAACAGAACTACTGACAGTAAATGGACCAAAATTACTACTAGCATACGCGGATGACATTGACATTGTAAGAAATACCGTCACCAATGTGAAAGAAACCTTCAATAAATTAGAGGGAGAATTCAGGCAGCAAACAGATGTATGTATAGCTTCCACAACACTATTAAATCCAAGAGCCTAACACGAACATAAAAAATCAGGATATATAAAACAGTAATTAGACCGGTGATCATGTATGGGTGTGAGACGTGGACGCTGACAAAAGCAATGGAAAGTAAACTCAGATGCTTTGAGAGAAAAATCCTCAGAAAGATCTGCGGTCCCTATCACGATCCAAATACTAGCCAATACCGAATGAGAACAAATGCCGAGGTCAAACAAATGTATAGTGCTAGCGACGTAGTCCAAGAGATTAAATCCCAACGTCATGTTCATAGGCTCCCTAATAACCGCCTTAGCAATTTAATCTGGGAAGAAGTTCCGACAGGGAGAAGGCCCTTAGGACGTCCACGAATGCGATGGAGAGATAATATATGGTCAGATTTGGGAACAATGGGGCTACCCACTGACTTAAACATCATGGACCACCGTTCGAGATGGAAGCAGGTTGTGCAGTCAGCCAAGACCCACCCTGGGTTGTAGTGCTACCAGAAGAAGAAGAAGAACCCTAAATAACCCTTCCTATTTACATTTCAACCCCCCTCCCTTAAGAAATACAGACAGTGTCAAGATAGCAAAGAAGAAAGCCTCTCTCTTAGTTTGGCCATCGCTAGGGCCAGACGTCCACTTTCTTGATCTGACTACTGCTAAGGTGAGTCGTGCCTTTTTGGATTCTCGGGTACCGCCAAAAAATCATTCTGTCTCTCTCTCTCTCTCTCTCTCTCTCTTCGATTATCAAGAAGAACAGCATCTATCTTGGCTGTTTTTCTATCGTAATTACCTTTTTCTCGCCTTAGTTATGCGAGAAATACCGAAAATACTGTATTTAAATTGTGTTCAGATAAAGTGTGCTCTATCTCGCAAAGTTTATTACCGCGAAACACGTGTTTAGAAAAACCGCGAGTGGGCCCGGACAAATTCCGCATAATAGCAAAAACCGCGAGAGTGTGAAGCAGAAATATTGGTAAGACTTTCTATAAACTTAATTTGCTATTGTCTGTATACCTTTTATTACTTATCCTAATTTTATTGAACCAGCCCTATATAATACAGTCCACATACACGGAAATTATACTAATAAATTCCCACATATGTACACTTTTTTTGTACATAAGGAATCAAGACTTAAGGAAGAGAACATGTATCACTGATGTCGTCGAACGTATAGCCAAGCTGAAATGGAATTGAGCAGGTCACGTAGCGAGACTAAAAGACTCATAATGGACCATAAAACTAATTGACTGGCGCTCAAGAGAAGACAAACGCAGCAGAGGACAACCACCAACATGACATTAAACGAATATCCAAGAAATGGTAACAAGACGCACAGAACCGTGAAGAGTGGCAAAATATGGGAGAGCCTATGTCCAACAGTGTACAGAAGAGGTTGCATGATAATGATGAAAGTACAATAATGGACTAATCTACAAAATACAATTTTCTGGGTTATAACAAAATTGGATATATTTTATTGTAAACCAATAACTGTAATATGGACCAATCACACTTTGAAATTGGTAAACTAGTCTCTTCTAGTTTCTCTCTGTCCTTCTGCTCCTTTTTCTTCATCACCCCAGAAATCATACAATGTACTTCTCTCCATTTTTTCTCTCCTCTCAACATTATGTTTACAATGTTTCTTTCATCCAGGCCGAATCCCATTCGCCTCTATAAATCGTCTCTCTCATTTGCCCATATCTGACAGTTAAAAATGTACGCGGGAGCATTCGGTATTCCACAAACAGTACAGTATGCCGAGGCAGATTTGCCTATTCTATATGTGAAGCGTCTTGTTGCCTTGAAGGCAAGGATGCGTCTTGTCTCCGACGCTTTTCAACGTGTACTCACAGGTCATATTCAGAAAAGCCTTATGGGAAAGAAAAGAGGGAATAAGAATTGGTGGAGAAATCATAAACACCATGAGATTTGCAGATGACACGGTAATTATGGCTGAGAGTATAGAAGATCTACAAACTTTACTAGATGCAATAAATAGTGAATGCATTCAAATGGGACTTGACATCAACACAGATAAGACCAAATTTATGATAGTATCAAGGAGTCCAATAAATAATGAACAACTAACTCTTGGTGGACAGCAAAGAGAGAGAGTGACAAAATATAAATATCTGGAAGCTTACATCAACACAGAATTAGATCCAGACCAAGAGATCCGGGTACGAATAGAAATGGTAAGGGCAGCGTTCTTAAAATTCAAACAATTGTTCTGTGACAAAAATCTAAATATTGCGCTGAGCCTGAGGTTTGTTGAATGTTACGTCTGGTAGCAATTATTGTACGGGGTAGAAACATGGACACTAAAAGCGCAAATAGTTAAAAAGATTGAAGCCTTTGAACTTTGGATATACCGGAGAATGTTGAGAATCCCATGGACTGCCAGGGTCACCAATGAGGAAGTGCTGAGAAGAATGGGTCGAGTCAAAAAATTGTTGAGAACGATAAAAGTACGCAAGACTGCATACCTTGGACACATACTAAGAAATAATAAATATAGTCTTCTGCAGGTCATCATGCAGGTAGAGTCGATGGCAAAAAGGGAATAGGTAGAAAGAGGAAGTCATGGCTGCGAAATATTCGAGACTGGACAAACATGACTGTAGACGAATTATTCCACGTTGCAAAAGACAGAGAAGCTTTTAAAAATGTGGTCGCCAACCTCCGTTAATGGGGACGGCATAGGAAGAAGAAGAAGAAGAAGGAGATATGTGAAGGTGTCAAAACTACCATCTCCGGTCAGAAACTGCGTCAGGAAGTAGTCTAGTTTCCTGAACTTACATTCCCACCACTGCCTCGGATCGGGAATAAGCTCCTTCGTCCACCTTGCCTTTCCGCTATCATTCGGCCATTTTCTCTGCCACTCTACTATCATTCTTTCTTTCTCATTCTCATCTATGTTTACATCCATCTTCCTCTCATACACCCTCGCTCGCTCTTTGCAAAACAAAATGATCAGTATCACCGCTCAAATGACATATAGAGCGTAATTTGAAACTCTCCTATATGCGCTAGATACCCTGAGGAGTATTCGCTTCTGCGAAGTCTTCATCAGCTTAGCGTATTTCGCAGTGTTTAGTACGCTACACCCATCGAGCAAAAAGACAAAAGAGGGAATCTAATCGTTATGAAAAGGAGACCAAAAAGTTCCCTCTGATGGCGGAAATGCTGATGCGCCAAGTTTAAATTTTCCGACACTTATTGACAATAGCTATAAAATATTTTTCAGAATGTGTCTTAGACGAGAAAGTTTTAATTAAATATTAACGATAATAGTCTAAAATGTAAAACAATTGTTAAAAAACTTCAACATAATTAAGATTTTATGTGACAGTTGTGACAAATAATAACATAACCTAACTAAATTTGATTTCTCAAACAAGGAAAGACTCTTTTTCCTTGTTTAATTTGGCCTCTCAAGATGGCACTTCCTGCCTAACAATATTTTTGTCCCCACTACCTTTACATTCCCTCTTTTGTCTTTTTTCGCGATGGCTACACCACAAGGGGGCAGCGTAGGTTACCATCGACTAGAAAACCCTATTTAGCACCTTTCTTTTGGTGCTAAATGGGCCTCTAATGTTTGACATCAGCCGTATCAACGCCTTCAGATTTCGGTTCGCCTTTTATACCGTCTTCTGGATGTGTACTTTGAACCTTAGTCCTTCCGACAACTAGACTCCCAGATACCTTATCGATGTAACTGGCGCAACCTCCACACCTTCCAATATAAAGCGAAGAGAGGATTTTCCCGGCTCCCTTTGGGAACTAACACCTCAGTTTTCTAAGGCGCTAGCTGTATATCGTTCTCTCTGATACACCTACTAATGCGACGCAGGACTGTTTTAGCTGCATTTGCCACGTCCGTTTTTTGACTCGTCTTCACAACCAGTGCGAGATTATCGGCATAAGCTACAAGAGTGCATCCCCTTGGCAACTGTAGCCTCAACACCTCGTCGTACACGACATTTCACGGGATGGGACGTGCACTGAACCCTGCGGAACATCCTGCAACAAACTGATGGTTGTATATTTTTCTCTTATGGACTTGTCAGTAAAGTATCTGTCAATTAGGTTAACCAGGTACTCACTAATGTCCAATTCTCTCAGTCTGGACATGATATTTTCCCATGATTATTGGGTATTAATGGCATTCTTGACGTCAAGCAGGATGAGAGCCATCCATCTTTTTGCATCCTGCGTAACTAAAGAGGTAACTTCTGTGGCCGCATTTATGATGGACCTTTTGGCTCTAAAACCATGTTGGCGGTCGCCCAGCGCATGCTTTTCTTCTAGCTCTCGCTCAAGACAGCCTTTTACAATCTGTTCCTACAATTTAGCTATCGAACTAAGAAGGCAAATTGGCCAAAATGCACCTTTTCCTCTATACCCCGACCTTTCGGGATAAGGAAAACTTTAGCTTCTTTCAACATTGTTGGAAACTGCTGTTGTTCGAGCAGGTTGTTTAGCAATCTCAGGAAACCTGCGGGTAACTTAATGCGGCGAGTCTTACTGTCTCCGGCATGACTCCATCTATGCCAGAAGCCTTTCGAATCTTCATCCGTCCAACAGCCTCGCCTAGTTCCAACTCAGTAAAAGGTTTCGCATCTACGAAACCACTAACTCTTTTACGCCTCTTCATACTAAAAGTACGCCGAAAGGTGTAAAGAGGAAGAGGTAAAGAGGAAGAGGTGCGATTTTGGCCAATTTGGCCAACATAACATTATGGCCAACATAAAGAAGACGGTAGAAAAGGCGAACCGAAATCTGGAGGCGTTGATACGGCTGATGCCAAACATTGGAGGCCCATTTAGTACCAAAAGAGAGGTACTAAATAGAGTTTTCTAGTCGGTGGTAACCTACGCTGCTCCCGTGTGGTGTAGCCATCGAGAAAAAAGACAAAAGAGGGAACGTAAAGGTAGTGGGGACAAAAATATTGTTAGGCAGGAAGTGCCATCGTGAGAGGCCAAATTAAACAACAAAAGAGAGTCTTTCTTCTTCTTTTTTCGTTTTATGGCCTCCACCTCTTAGGTACGTGGCCAGCTCATGTATATATTTTTATTTCAATTATAGAAGGGAATTCTCCTCACAGAGATTCTGGAAATAACCATATTCCCTTCAACTATTTTGGACAATTTATAGTGGATATTCTAAAATAATTCTATATGTCATTAATGATATAGATTTTTCTTGTTCCATCTATTAAGCTATGTAAGGTATATCTGGAATTTGGCATCTTGGACAGGACATCAGTGGTTAAAGATAGGTTAGGTTGGGTATTTATTTATATTTTACTTACATTTTAATTTGGAAAATATTGATAAACTTACCAATCGTTTTCAAGGTTTTAGCATTGATATTGTGGAAAATATTTTGTACTGAAATGGGCGTTGGGCATCCATCTTTAATAAGTTTTTGATATAAATCAAATAGTGGTGTCTTATTGATAGGACACTCTAGCAAGATGTGTATTATACTTCCTATTTGACCACACTCACAAAAAGGGGAATCAATACAGTTAATTTTAAATAGATGATCTGGCGCCAAACAATGTCCTGTTCGTAACCTAATAATTGTTGTCAGGTGTCTACGGTCTACAAAGTCAAACTTATGAAACCATGGTTTTATAGAGAATTCGCTTTGACATTGTTGATACCACTTTCCCTTTTGTTTAAACTGTTTAAGCCAATCAAGTTTAAATTCATTTATTAATGTTTGAGTAAGAAATGAAAGATAGTCCATTTTATCAAGTTTTATGTTAGCTGGGATGTTTAGGGTTCTACCTATATTCGCTAATTGATCTGCCACAATATTCCCTTTTACTTCTGAGTGGCCTGGAATCCAGGCTATAATAATATCAAATCCTGCTTCATTTGCCTCAAGTATTAATCTTTTAGTTAAATTTACAATGTGGTTATTTGTTCCCCAACAGGTACTTTGTAATTTTTGGATTGCACTTTTTGCATCAGAGAATATTATTGCTTTTTTAATATTTTTTTCTAAGCAAACTTCTACTGCCTTAATAATGGCAATAATTTCAGCAGTGCATATTTGTATGTGATCATGTAGTCTAGACGCATAGTTATAATTTATTGATGGAATGTGAACTCCAAACCCTACTACCCTTAAACTGGGTTCTAATGACCCATCTGTAAATATCCAAGTGAATTCTTCATAGATGGTTGAGAATTCATTAAGAAATTGTTGATTACTATATGTTTCTCCTTTTTTGTTTTCGGAGAATATTGTTTTTATTCTCTCTATTTGATATTTTAGCTCAATCTGGTAACAGGACTTAATACTATCTTTAAATAAGTGTTTAAGATCTTGATCAAATTTACTTTTAATGTAAATAAGATGTGGTGTCTCTTTTAATTTCCACATTCCTATCTGATTATTGATTTTGAACTCTAGCTCAGACAATATTTCATTCAAAGGGTTTTCTTTTTCAAAGAAAAGAGAGTCTCTTCTTGTTTGAGAAATCAAATTTAGTTAGGTTATGTTATTAGTTAGGTTATTTGTCCCAACTGTCACATAAAATCTTATTTATATTGAAGTTTTTTAACAATTGTTTTACATTTTAGACTATTATCGTTAATATTTAATTAAAACTTTCTCCTCTAAGACACATTCTGAAAAATATTTTATAGCTATTGTTCATAAGTGTCGGTAAATTTAAATTTGGCGCATCCGCATTTCCGGCATCAGAGGCCACTTTTTTGGTCTCCTTTTCATAACGATTAGATTCTCCCTTTTTTGTCTTTTTGCTCCTCAGAGTATCTAGCGCATATAGGATAGTTTCAAAATAGGCTCTGTATGTCATTTGAGCGGTGATACCGATCATTTTGTTCTGCAAAGAGCGAGCGAGGGTGTATGAGAGGAAGATGGATGTAAATATAGATGAGAATGAGAAAGAAAGAATGATAGTAGAGTGGCAGAGAAAATGGCCGAATGATAGCGGGAAGGCAAGGTGGACGAAGGAGCTTATTCCCGACTCGAGGCAGTGGTGGGAATGTAAGTTCAGGAAACTAGACTACTTCCTGACGCAGTTTCTGACCGGAGATGGTAGTTTTGACACCTTCGCATATAGAATAGACAAATCTGCCTCGGCAGACTGTACTGTTTGTGGAATACCGGATGCTCCCGCGTACATTTTTAACTGTCAGATATGAGCAAATGAGAGAGAAGATTTATAAAGGCCAATGGGCTTCGGGCTGGATGAAACAAACATTGTAAACATAATGTTGAGAGGAGAGAAGCATACTGTCTGATTTCTAGGGTGATGAAGAAAACGGAGCAGGAGGACAGAGGAGGAAATTGAGCCAGGGATCTGAAATGTATGGTTAATAATATTTAGTTTATGGCCTAACGTCTGAAACTTTTTCTGATTTACGGTAATAGGTATGGTTATTTATAAATTTTTAGTTTTTTATATTAGTTGTTGATTGAGTGGCAAGACCACCTCTCTGGAACGGTGATTAAGGTTTTAGCCGAAACACGGTTAATCCAGCACTACCCTGGGGTCTTCTGGCCCAGTATCCTACTTGGCTAAAAGATGCCAGGGTATCTTGTTCGTGACATAGATGTCCAAAAAAGATTTCCCCCACCGTTGCCTGTCAGAATTCAATGGATACCTTCTTAGGCTCTTACTGGAATCTAGCAATTCTTCCTCTTCTTCTTCTTTGGGTGCCGTCTTCAATGGCGATAACCTCAGCAAAATCATTTCTGTCCCTGGCTTTTCTTATTAAAGATTGAGAATCCAAACCAGTCCACTCACGAATGTTCTTCAACCAGGACGCCTGCCGTCTACCAGGTCCACGTTTTCCTTCTACCTTTCTCTCTATAAGAAGCTGCAGTAGCTGGTATTTCTCATTTTTGTATATGTGTCCCAAATACAAGGTTTTCCGTGTTTTCATTATTTTTAAGAGTTCTCTGTCGGTTCCCATCTTGTGTAGGACCTGCTCGTTGCTCATATGCGCTGTCCAGGGGACTTTCAGCATAATTCGAAATAACCACATTTCAAAACTTTCCAAACGCCTGAGTAAGTTGATTTTGAAGGTCCAAGCCTCCATTCCATATAGTAAGGTGCTGTAAAAGTAACATTTCAGCATTCGGTATCGGATTTTGAGATTGAGTGTTTGGGACGTAAACATTTGTTTCATTTTTAAAAAGACATTTCTTGCTTGTTCAATTCGCGATTTTATTTCTATGTCTGGATCTATATCTTTCGTTATCCAGCACCCTAGATATCGAAATTTCTCGACATTTTCGATAATGTTACCATTCACGTTTAAAGCCATGGGTGGATGGATGGATGTTTTGGAGACAATCATTGTTTTTGTTTTCTTGACGTTAATGCTGAGGCCGTATTGTTCTCCGATCTATCTGACGCGATCTAAGAGTGTCTGGAGATCCTGTGCGCTCTGTGCAATTAGGACCGTGTCGTCGGCGTATCGTACATTATTTATAACTCTGCCGTTAATTTTAACACCTTCTCTTGATTGCTCTAGTGCTCGTGCAAAGATTTCTTCCAAATATATATTGAAAAGTAGTGGTGACAATACACACCCCTGTCGTACACCTCGCTTGATATTGAATATTTCTGTGTCACCGGCTTCTCTTCTAACTGCTGCAGTTTGGTTAAAATACAGCGTTTGGATAATTTTAAAATCGTTCTCGTCTAGTCCCTTTTTGTGAAGGCAATCCATCAGCTTATCCTGTTTTACTTTGTCAAAGGCCTTTTGATAGTCAATAAAACATAAAAAGAGGTCCTTTTTTTGGTCTCGGCATTTTTGCAGCAGTATAATAAAACTGATTAATGCTTCCCGTGTCCCAAATCCATTTCGGAAGCCAAATTGTTCATCACTGATATCCTGTTCACATTTCTTATAAATGCGTTGGTGAATAACTTTCAAGAATAACTTTAACATATGCGCAATACGAATCTGGCAATACGACAATTAAAAAAAAAGTTTACCTATATACTTTTTCATTTGTGATTATATTCGGCCACAATCTTCTCCACATAAAGCGAAATATTTGTCTATAAAGATTTATAATCAGTACAGTAAAACTGATTTCACGTTGGTTTGGAAAATATGCAATTTATTTTTTTGCTAATGTCATTCTAAAACCAAGTAAAGTTAAAAGATTTTTCGCTTAGGTAAATAGTCGACAAGAAAATATGAATTTGCCCCGCCACTGTGCATATACGTATGAGTCTTAAACTTACTTAACACCAGAGATAAACAATATTATTTAACACTAACTGTTATTCAATATTGAAACACTGTTACTGTTATCAACAAATCAGTCTCATTCAGAACCTTATTGAAATCGTTTAAGATATTTTCATAAAATAATTTATGACCCCAATTATTTTGTGATTAATAATTTATAATAGTTTTTTGTTAAAACACAGTAAATACTAGTCTAAATAATATATTTATAAAATATGTTTATTGCACTATAGGTTCTTAAAAATAAAGCAAAAAATTAGAACGTAAAATAGAAATGGTTATAGGAAAAGAGAAATAAGAAAAATCTCAGAAGATAAAAAATTGTAAGAGGATATGTCTGACAATATAACTGTATTTTAGATTTGAAATGTCTTTTTGAAGAGAATTCGTTCAAATATTTTCAAAAACTTGCCAGAAGCCGCAGATGGTGTCTACAACTTTGGGAAATTCTATTTTTCTTTGAATTCTCATAAATTATTGTTCCGAAGCTATTTTCTTGTGGCATTGTAAAATAATTACTATTAAACTGGGAATAAGCCACAATTAAAGATAAAAATACGTTTATTGACGTTTCAATTTCCACTTCGGAAATCGTTCTCAAAATACAAACATTAAATTAAACAAATTTTGTTTTTTGTTACATAGTGAAAAATTCTTCTAATAATTTAATTTTATCTGAATCATTTATATTGACAATTCAGACATACATTATGCATTTTAAAGTAGACGACTTTAAAATGATATTGCCAATATTGTTGAGTTGCGCTCCTGGGACGACTTTACTTATAAGATAGTTCATTCGATTACATGAAATCAACTTTAACTTGAGAATATCCGTCAGAAAAAATCATAGCATGTAATTCGTCTTTCAAAAGACAAACACATAACATGATGACAGTAAAATTCTCCTGTTAGTGATTCCATAGTAAATTATGAGGGAAAAACCAGGAAAAAAACCTCATAGTACTATCCCGACATTGTAAGTATTTGTTCGTGAATTTAGTTTACCTTCAACAAACATCAAAATTCTGATTTTATATGCTACGTTATTTAAAAAACATAAATGATGTATCCTCTATATGTTACTGACTTACTAATACTGGTATTTTCTTATTAATAACTTCCTCTTCCAATATTTGTAACCAGATCCTACTACATTCTGCCGAGGAATTTGCGACACAATTGGCATCATTTAGCATAATTAGAGCCGCTTCTTTGATTTTTCTTTTTTTACCATCCGTTTCTTTTAGGACTACATTTGAATTATTCCATTGAACCCTATGTTCATTATCCCATGCGTGTTAACAGATTTGAGATCTATCAAATTCTTTATTTTTAATATAAGATTGATGTTCACTTATTCTAACATTTAATGGCCTTGATGATTCACCTAAATAAAACTGATCGCATTCACAAGGTATTTTATAAATGCAATTCTTTGTCCTTTCTTGTTCATTGTTAGGTTTGGTTTTGGACAAAATAGATCTCAACGTGTTTGTTGTTTTGAATGTTGATGAAATGTTGAATTTATTTCCTATCCTTTTAAGTTTTTCCGATAATCCTTTTATGTACGGTATTATTATTTTTCTCATATTATTCCTTGTGTATGCTGTAGGATCTCGTTCTAAGTTGTTCTGTTCTATTCGATCGATTGTTGAAATTTCCTTATTTATAAACGATAAAGGATAATCATTTTTTAATAAAACAGATGTTAACAAATGTTTCTCCTCCAAGAACGAATTTTCGTTAGAACGAGTAAATCAAAATTTTTATTAAATATTTTAAAACCATTTACAAATAAAAATGACACATTCATAAAAAATACACAACATTTTTTAAATAAATTATCAAATATTGAATTTAATTCAAATCATACTTTGGTAAGTTTTGACATAAATAGTTTATTTACGAATGTGCCATTAAATAAGACTTTAAGTATAGTCAAGACAAAATTAGAGAGTGATGATTCATTGGCAACTAGAACAAGACTAAACATATCGGCTATAATGGAGTTATTAACATTATGTACTGATAATATATATTTTCAACTAAATAATGAATTCTATAAACAAAATTTTGGTCTAGCAATGGGCTCTAGTTTGTCACCATTCTTAGCCGATATATTTATGGAAGATTTTGAAACAAATATAATTTCTCAACAAAATTTCAAACCCACAGTATGGTGGAGGTATGTAGATGATGTATTCTCAATATCGTCTCATGGATCAGAGATGTTGGACACATTCCTAAATGATATAAACGATAAAGAAGAGACAATAACATTTACCATGGAAAAGGAATATAATAACACGCTACCTTTCCTGGATGTTTTAATCTCTAAGAACGATACTGGATATGAGACTCAGGTGTATAGAAAACCAACACACACCAATAGATATTTAAATTTCAAATCAAATCACAATGTTAATGTAAAAAAGGGAATAATTAAATCCTTATACGATATAGCCAAAATTACTTGTTCTAACGAAAATTCGTTCTTGGAGGAGATACATTTGTTAACATCTGTTTTATTAAAAAAATGATTATCCTTTATCGTTATCGATCGAATAGAACAGAACAACTTAGAACGAGATCCTACAGCATACACAAGGAATAATATGAGGAAAATAACAATACCGTACATAAAAGGATTATCAGAAAAACTTAAAAGGATAGGAAATAAATTCAACATTTCAACAACATTCAAAACAACAAACACGTTGAGATCTATTTTGTCCAAAACCAAACCTAACAATGAACAAGAAAGGACAAAGAATTGCATTTATAAAATACCTTGTGAATGCGATCAGTTTTATTTAGGTGAATCATCAAGGCCATTAAATGTTAGAATAAGTGAACATCAATCTTATATTAAAAATAGAGAATTTGATAGATCTCAAATATGTAAACACGCATGGGATAATGAACATAGTTTTCAATGGAATAATTCAAATGTAGTCCTAAAAGAAACGGATGGTAAAAAAAGAAAAATCAAAGAAGCGCTCTAATTATGCTAAATGAGGCCAATTGTGTCGCAAATTCCTCGGCAGAATGTAGTAGGATCTGGTTACCAATATTGAAAGAGGAAGTTATTAATAAGAAAATACCAGTATTAGTAAGTCAGTAACATATAGAGGATACATCATTTATGCTTTTTAAATAACGTAACATATAAAATCAGAATTTTGATGTTTGTTGAAGGTAAACTAAATTCACGAACAAATACTTACAATGTCGGGATAGTATTATGAGGTTTTTTTCCTGGTTTTTCCCTCATAATTTACTATGGAATCACTAACAGGAGAATTTTACTGTCATCATGTCATGTGTTTGTCTTTTTAAAAACGAATTACATGCTATGATTTTTTCTGACGGATATTCTCAAGTTAAAGTTGATTTCATGTAATCGAATGAACTATCTTATAAGTAAAGTCGTCCCAGGAGCGCAACTCAACAATATTGGCAATATCATTTTAAAGTCGTCTACTTTAAAATGCATAATGTATGTCTGAATTGTCAATATA
Source organism: Diabrotica balteata (assembly GCA_918026665.1). Lineage (NCBI taxonomy): Eukaryota > Metazoa > Arthropoda > Insecta > Coleoptera > Chrysomelidae > Diabrotica > Diabrotica balteata. Next base: position 45,223,540 of record OU898284.1, read on the forward strand.
AATGAGTCAGATAAAATTAAATTATTAGAAGAATTTTTCACTATGTAACAAAAAACAAAATTTGTTTAATTTACTGTTTGTATTTTGAGAACGATTTCCGAAGTGGAAATTGAAACGTCAATAAACGTATTTTTATCTTTATTTGTGGCTTATTCCCAGTTTAATAATAATTATAAATTATTTCCAAAATATTTCTATAAAATATTTTTGCAGACAGTTCAACATTTTAAAATAAATTTTAAATATTTATATGCCGTCTAGGCAGGAATTAATTGTTCTGCCTTATTATATTTAAACAGTTTTATTTATAATATAGAAAAAAAAAGAAATGTAAGGCAGTATAACGCTGATCGGCTTTATTCCCCCTACATCGAAGTATCATTTGTCCATGGCATTTTTTGCAATAAAATCTTATTCCCTCTCCATTACTGAAGGTTGGCTATAACTACAGCAAATTGCTCTCTATCTTGAGCTGTTTTTAGTATCGAATATGTGTTCATGCCTGTCCAGTCTCTTACATTTATTAGCCAGGAGCATTTTCTTCTTCCTGGATCTCTTCTTCCTTCCACTTTCCCTTCCATTATCAGTCGTAGGAAATTGTATTTTTCTCCTCTGTTAATATGTCCTATATAACTCGTTTTTCTGGTTTTTACAATATTTAAGAGTTCTCTCTCAGCCCCATTCTTCTCAGCACCTCGTTGTTGGTCACGTGCTCTGTCCAAGAGATCTTCAGCATCCTTCAAAAAACCCAAATTTCAAAGGGTTCTACAAATCTCTTACTTGTGATTCTGAGAGTCCATGTTTCCACTCCGTATAGCAATATGGAATAAATGAATGTTTTTACAAATTAGTATCAGATATCCAACGATAAGGTAGAGTTTATTAGGAATTTTTTCATTCTTTGAAAAGCGAACCTAGCATACTCTATACAAGCACGTATTTCAACTTCGTAGTCAAGATCGTTTGTTATCCAGCAACCAAGATACTGGAGTTTTCATACGGGTTCTCTCTGTTTGTTGTATATACAAATATTAATGTCGGTATTTGGTGCACGTGTAACGGCCATTGCTTTTGTTTTATTTTTGTTTATATTCAGCCCCAAGCTATCTCCCTTTCTGGTTATGGTATTCAAAAGTCGTTGTAAACCCTCAGCACTGTTCGCAATGATGACGGTGTCGTCTGCGTATCTTAAGTTGTTTACGTATTCTCCGTTGATTTTTATTCCTTCTTCAATATTTGCGAGGGCATTTTGGAAGATCTTTTCGGAATATATATTAAACAATAGTGGAGAAAGTACACAGCCCTGGCGAACTCCTCGATGGGGAATCGACGCCAATTGATTCCAATATAGGTTTTTAATAAGGACCACCGTGTTATGGTCTATACCATGTTGTATTAGGGTTTCTATGAGTTCTGTGTGTTTTACTCGATCAAACGCTTTTTCGTAGTCGATAAAACAGAGAAACACTTATTTTTTTTGATCTCGGCATTTTTGTAGTAATATCTGGAGGCCAAATAATGCCTTCCTCGTACCAAGCCCCATACGAAATCCAAATTGATTGTCGCTCAGATTTCTCTGCATTCTTTTTAAATACGTTGATGTACAATTTTGAGTAAAATTTTCAGAAAATGGCTCATCAGGCTAATTAATCTGAACTGTAAGCATCTATTTGCTTTATTTTTCTTGGGTATAGGTATAAATGTCGATGTAAGCCAGTCTTCTGGGAAGATTCCAAAGGTATATATTTTGGAAAATAGTAGTGTTAAGAACTGAAGATTTTTTTCATTAATTTCTAAGTTTTGTCATCTCTACATACATATATCTCATCTGGGCCTGAAGCCTTACGTGACTTTGCCGTATTGATGGTTTTTGTAACTTTTGATGTTAATATATCAAGAAGTATTGTGTCTTGTACTATATTCATTTGTGGTTCTGTTCTCTCGTCATCAAACAGATCTTCGATGTATTTTTCCCATATATCTCCTATATTTTCTGGGCTAGATACTACTTATTTGGTTGTTATCATCTACTAGAGTTGTTGTAGTGAATTTTTTCTTCATATTTGTGACTTACTTAATCTTTTTGTATGCATTGAAGTAGTCATGTTTTTTAGTAACTCGCTCAGTTCCTTACATCTACTGTTCATTCATTCTTGTTTTGCCTTCCTGATTTTGTTTTGGTTGGTTCTCTGGGTTTCTTTATATTTTACTTCATTCAAGTTTTTGTAAGATCTTCTTGCGTCCATAAGTTCTAGGATGTACTGTTAGATCTTTAAGTTTTTCGAAACTAGGTTTTATCTTCTCTCTGCGTTTCATTTTTTTCAGTTTAATTAAGATTTTACCGATAACAGTATTGATCAAAATCAGATCAAATCAGAAATCAGATTGATCATGTTCTAGTAGATGCCAGGAGGGGTAGTAACTCTCTAGACGGAAGAAGCCTAAGAGAAGCTGATGGAGACACGGATCATTTTCTTGTAAAAGCGAAGATAAGGACAAGAATAGCGTCCAAAAAAAACACACAAGAATACACCAACACAATTATGGAATACCGAAGTTCTACGTAATAAGGAGACAGAACAGAAATTTCAAAAGGCTATAAAAATCGCTCTAGCACAGACAGAAGACTATAACAACATAGACTCAGCTTGGAAAAATATCAAAGTAGCTCTGACAAGCGTATCAGATGAAATACTAGGACACAAAAAGAAAACAACAAAAAAATGGTTCGATGATGATTGCCTGAACTCCATATTAGCAAGAAATATGGCTAGAAGGAACATGCTACAAAACCCCTCGCACAACAACAATGAAATGTATAGACAAAGAAGAACAGAGACAAGAAAACTAATGAAAAGGAAGAAGAGAGAGTATCAGGAACAAATAATCAGAGATATAGAAGAAAAGAGAAAGAACAAACAAGCGAGGCAGTTCTTTAAAGGAGTTTCAGATATCAAGACCGGGTACCAAGCAAGAACAGGAAACTTTCTTCAAAACGACAGTGGACAGCTTATCACTGATGACAAGGAAATCTTAAAAACCTGGAAGGAATACTTCTATCAACTATTGAATGACCAATCTAGCAGAAGTACATCAAACATAGAGGTACATACAGCTGAAATAGAAGACCAATACCCGACATACGAAGAAGTAATACAGGCAATTAAAAAACTCAAAAATAATAAGACACCAGGTAGCGATGGTATACCCGCAGAGTGCTTAAAACATGGAGGAGAAGCGTTGTACAGTTCGATATACAAGCTAATTCAAGACATTTGGCAAGAAGAAACAATGCCAGATGAATGGAAAGAAGGGGTTATTGTACCAATACACAAAAAAGGAAACAAAAAGCAATGTATTAACTACAGGGAGATAACACTCCTAAACACCACCTACAAAATCCTTGCAAACATCCTGCTAGAAAGAACCAAAACATACACAGAAGAAATCGTTGGAGATTATCAATGCGGATTTAGACCGGGCCGCTCTACAATTGACCAGATATTCACAATAAAACAGATAATGGAAAAATGCTGGGAGTTTGATCGTGAGCTTCATCAGATGTTCATAGATTTTAAACAAGCATTTGATAGAGTATGTAGGGACAGACTGTGGACAGCGATGCAGGAACTTGGCTTTCCAAAAAAACTAGTCCGGTTGATACGGATGTGTATGGAACGGTTACGATGTAAGGTGAGAGTTGGACAACAATACTCGGAGACATTTGAAATAAACAATGGACTAAAACAGGGAGATGCACTTTCACCACAACTCTTCAACTTAGCTCTGGAGCACATAATCAGAAGTGCAAGAATCGAAAAACCGAATACAGTATTTCATCGAGAAGGACCAAACTTACTACTGGCATTTGCAGACGATATAGATCTAATAGGAAACACGCGATTAAGGATGAAGGAGACTTTCGTAAGGTTTGAGAAGGAAGCAGAGAAGATGGGGCTCCAAATCAACGAAAACAAGACGAAATATATGTATATGAGCCGCAATAACCAAAGCAGAGACAGAATCGGTCAGAACATTACCATCGATGACTTTAACTTTGAGCGCGTTAGAGAATTCAAGTATCTTGGAACAACAATAACTGAAGACAATAACGGATCACAAGAAATAAACAACAGGATTCAGGCCGGCAACAGATGTATTTTTGCCCTCCAAAACCTTATAAAATCAAAACAACTAACACGACGTACGAAGATACAGGTCTATAAAACAATCATACGACCCGTTGTGATGTATGGAAGCGAAACGTGGACGATAACAAAGGCAAATGAAGAGAGACTACGTGTTTGGGAAAGAAAAATCCTAAGGAAGATCTTTGGTCCGGTGCTTGATGAAGCATCAGGACAATATAGGATAAGAACTAATAAAGAGCTTGAAGAACTTTACCCAGACGCCAACATCATAAAAGAAATAAAGTCCAGAAGACTCCAATGGGCAGGACACCTCAGAAGACATTCTGACGAACGAACAGTAAGACTGGTGTGGAAGGAAGTCCCAACTGGAAGGAGACCACGCGGACGCCCTCGTCTCCGGTGGCGAGATAATATAGCAGGAGACCTAAGCACTATGGGCGTGGTGAATTGGATGGAGGTTGCTAAAGAGAGAAAACAGTGGAGGCATGTTGTCGAGTCGGCTAAAACCCACGAAGGGTTGTAACGCCACGGAGTAAGTAAGTAAGATAACAGTATTGTGGTCGAAACCGATGTCCGTCCCAGAACATGTTTTAACTGTCCTGATTTAATTTCTATAACGCTTGTCAATTAATATATAATAAAACAAAATGACGGTATTAGATTTTGATTTGATACAGAGCAGCAACAAACCGCATATACGTATTTCGATCTCTTTAGATCTCCTCAGAACGGTATAGTTACTACTCCATATTAATCCAAAATATTTTCCCGTCGTAGATTATAGTTAATAAAAATAACTATTTACGGACGTGACTACGCCATCTAAGAACAAAAAGAGAAATCATACGATTTCTACCTGGCGAAATCGAATTCAAATATAAGCCGCCGTGCCCCCTAAGACTTGCGAAGCAAACGGCTTGATGAATGAAATCAATATAGATCAATATAGATCAAATCAAAATTTAATACCGTCATTTTGTTTTGTTTATTTACTTCATTTGGAGTACCAGAAATCGAATTCACTACGAATATAGGCCATGATGAACGGCATTTGGAGTGCAATTTTTAGACTCCCTTGCCGATTCATTCATCAAGCTGTTTGCTTCGCAAGTCTTAGGGGGCACGGCGGCTTATATTTGAATTCGATTTCGCCAGGTAGAAATCGTATGATTTCTCTTTTTGTTCTTAGATGGCGTAGTTACGTCCGTAAATAGTTATTTTTAATAACTATAATCTACGACGGGAAAATATTTTGGTTTGATATGGAGTAGTAACTATACCGTACTGAGGAGATCTAAAGAGATCGAAATACGTATATGCGGCTTGTTGCTGCTCTGTATCAAATCAAAATCTAATACCGTCATTTTGTTTTGTTTATTTACTTCATTTGGAGTACCAGAAATCGAATTCACTACGAATATAGGCCATGATGAACGGCATTTGGAGTGCAATTTTTAGACTCCCTTGCCGATTCATTCATCAAGCTGTTTGCTTCGCAAGTCTTAGGGAGCACGGCGGCTTATATTTGAATTCGATTTCGCCAGGTAGAAATCGTATGATTTCTCTTTTTGTTCTTAGATGGCGTAGTTACGTCCGTAAATATTTATTTTTAATAACTATAATCTACGACGGGAAAATATTTTGGTTTGATATGGAGTAGTAACTATACCGTACTGAGGAGATCTAAAGAGATCGAAATACGTATATGCGGCTTGTTGCTGCTCTGTATCAAATCAAAATCTAATACCGTCATTTTGTTTTGTTTATTTACTTCATTTGGAGTACCAGAAATCGAATTCACTACGAATATAGGCCATGATGAACGGCATTTGGAGTGCAATTTTTAGACTCCCTTGCCGATTCATTCATCAAGCTGTTTGCTTCGCAAGTCTTAGGGGGCACGGCGGCTTATATTTGAATTCGATTTCGCCAGGTAGAAATCGTATGGTTTCTCTTTTTGTTAATATATAATAATAATAAAATCTTAAGCAATGATTTTATGATGCGTCCTAATAAACTAAGTAAAAAAGTATTGCCTTAAAAATCTGATAGAACAACTAAGTATAGAAAAGAAATACGGTGGACAACATGTTTGTTACAATTTTAAAAGAGACAATGATAGTTTGCTGGCATCTTAAAAACCTCAGTACTTATAGCAAATCTGACAAAACACCATAATATCAAAAGAAAACTTATGCATTTAGCGAGGTGTTAAAAACTGTTCTATAACACATGACATTCCCAAAAAAATTCCTTTCAGCTACAACACAGTTTGGAAGCCCTATTGGTGAAATATGCCATGATGTTAAAAATTAAAAAACTTTATCAAAACTTTAAAACTTCAGACTTTTGAGCTGTGGCTATACAGAAGGATCCTGAAGATACCATGGACAGACAAAGTCACCAATGAAGAAGTACTGCGGAGGATGAACACAACCGCGGATTTGGCCAACATTGTGAAGAGCCGTAAGCTGGGTTACTTGGGACATATAATGAAAAAACAAGGCAGATACGAACTACTTCAATGCATTTTGCAAGGTAAATTTAAAGGAAGAGTCCCAGGACAGAAAAGGATATTGCTAACCTGAGAGCATGGTATAGAAAGACCTCAACGCAGCTATTTCCCATAGCAACCAACAAAGTCATCATAGCCAGAATGACCACTAACGTTCGAAACGGACAGGCACCCAAAGACGAAGAAGTTAAAGATTTCTTGTGTACTTCTCTATAAAAGGAACCCTTTTCCAATTCAGTTGGATAAGTTAACTTGACCTGATACTGAAGCAATCTTATTGGCATATATGGACGTTTTGTTATGGATCAAGACATCCAAAAAAAAATTTGCTTTTGCTACTTTTGCAACAAATGCAAGAATTTATCTTATGAAGACACAACTTATTGCCGCCGCAATAAATCAAATAAATAAATAAAATACCAAATTGGGAAGCAATGCCTCAGCTGGCAAAAATGCAGTTCAAGGTAGTTGAACTCATCAGATAACTTTCGAAAAATTTCCACATTAGGGGGTCCATGGAAATCAAAAATATCGGTAAGTGGTCTACGGAACAATGGTTCCGTACGGAACCATCAAGGTTTAAGAAACACTGATTTAGAGCAAAAACTGAAACAGTAGACACAGAATCTATAAAAAAGTATAAAAGAAAGTTAATACGTAGTGATAGGTAGTCAGATGATGATGGTATGAGATGGATAGAGATGGTCAATGATATTAAAAGAACGATTATGGCAGTAAACAGGAAAGTTAAAACACAGATCAGGAAGAGAAAGCATAACGAATGGATGACGGACGAAATTATGGATCTAATGGAAAAGTGAAGGCAACATAAACAACAACGTAATCAAGACAAATACAAACAGATACACAAAGAAATCCGTCAGAAAATTAAGAAAGCAAAAGAACGTTGGATGGTGGAAAGGTGTAACGAAATAGAACAATTGCAGAGTCAGAAGTCAGAAGAGGAGATAGCAATGGCGTGGAAAGAATACGCAGAAAGCCTTTTTAATGACTAAAGACTAACACAACCAACGCGAAAACTTCCTTCCGAAAACTTATCAGGGCCATCAATAATGCGAAGTGAAATAGAATATGCAGTTAGAACCACAAAGATGCATAAAGCAACAGATCCAGATGAAATTAATATAGAAGCAATAAAACTACTAGACTAAGAGAATATCGGAATCTTGGTAAGGCTGTTCAATAGAATTTATGATACTGGTTACATTCCGCGAGAATGGCTACAGTCATCCTTTGTGATGATCCCAAAAACAGCTAATGCCACAAAATGCAATGAACACCGCTTAATCAGTTTAATGAGTCACTTGTTGAAACTCTTCCTTAGGATATTGCACCCAAGAATGTACAAGATACTAGAAGAACTTAGCGGGTCAACACAATTCGGTTTTAAGGGAGGACTAGGAACAAGAGAGGCAATTTTATGTTTGAACACCTTAATACAAAACTGCTTAGATCAACGAAAAGATGTCTACCTCGCCTTCATCGACTACGAGAAGACATTTGACAATGTTAAACATGATATCATTATGGAACTACTACATAGAGCCAACATTGACCAGAAGGAGATCAGAATTATTCAGAATCTATATTGGAACCAAATTGAAAAGGTGAGGATTGATCAAGACCAATATACGGATGAATTTGAAATCCGGAAAGGTGTCCGCCAAGGCTGCATACTCTCTCCGATGCTTTTTAATTTATATGTTAAAAATATATTTGCGGAAGCATTAGAAGATACGGAATTAGGCATTAAGGTGAACGGCATACCAATTAGCAACCTACGCTATGCGGACGACACAGTGATTATAACTGATAATTTGGAAGATCAGCAGTTATTACTTGATAGGGTGAATAGCATAGGTAAAAAAATATGGCCTCAAAATCAACATTTTGAAAAGGAAATATATGGTCATTAGCAGAAACTCTCCAGAAAACCCGATAACATGCATATGTGACAATCGTATAAATCGCGTGAAAACTTTTAAATACCTTGGCACCACAATCAATGACCAATCGGATCCACAACACGAGATAAAAACCCGAATACAAATGGCAAGACAAGCTTTTGTGAAATTCAGACCGCTCCTATGTAATCAACACCTAAACTTCGAAATACGCTACAGAATGGGCAAGTGCTACATATGGTCCATCTTGCTTTATGGCATGGAAACGTGGACTTTGAAAAAAACATCTATCAATAAACTTGAAGCATTTGAAATTGCTTTCAAATTCATTGAGAAGAATGATGCGCATACCTTGGGTGGATAGAGTTCGAAACGATGACATCCTTAATAGAGCCGGCGTGGAAAGAGAACTCTTTGAATTAATTAAAAAACGCAAGATTGGTTACCGTGGGCAAATATTGAGAGGAGCAAAATATGAAATACCACAGTTAATCCTACAAGGGAAGATCGAAGGTAGGAGAGGAGCCGGCCGCAAACAATTATCCTGGTTAAAAAATATTAAAGGATGGACAGGAATACACAATACAGGTGAGCTGTGTCACGCCGCCAAGAACAGAATTCTAGTAATGAGATAGTCGCCTACGCACTTAGGTGTATGGCATGTTAAGAAGAAGAAGGTAGTCAGATAATATAAATGTATATCTCTAAATGGTAATAATATTAGTATGGAAAGCCATCGTCAACTACAGATAAAGACAAAAAGAATGACGATAATATTAAAAATAAAAATTGTACCTAAATGATAGTAAATTGTATGCTTACCATTTAATCAATAAAACTTTACAATTTTGATATAGCCATATAATATCTTCATTTGCAACTTAAATATTTTAATTTCTCACTGGTATAATAATTAAATTTTTATCTGTAAATACGCGGTCATAATTTAGCAGTTACCATTAGTAAGACAAAAGTAAATAATACAAAAAATTTTCTCAAGGACAATCAAAATAATTTTTTTTATATTTTACGTTGACAGTGACATATTTTTTTAAAATCTGTCAGAACGATTTGTTTTTACTGGAAAATTACTTAGGAAAACTGTAGCGAATGGAAAAAATATGTAATTTAGCCAATGCAATTTGGTAAAAAGAAGAAAAATGTTTTGAAGTTTTTGCAAACAAAACTGAAAACTAGATATTAACAGATATTGTTGGGGTAAAATATTTAGTTCAAGAAATGTATAAAATTAAAGACATTCAAGAATTCTTGGTATAGAATCAATATGCTAGAAGACTGGACATTTTTAATGAACGTAATTAGTTTCAGAAAGAAATTATTAAAGTAGAGAAGACAGATAAAGAAACTGACTTTGACTTTGTATACTTACAATTTTGTGTTACAGCATAGGCATGTTTTGTGTCTGATTGAACCAAAGAAACGTTTAACAGAGTAAGACTCAAAGATGTAATCCATCTTCTGTATAATCGAAAAGCTCCCCTAAATATTATAAAAACTATTAAAAACATATACCAAAACAATGAAATGGAAGTCAGAATAGAAAGACAACTTACAGAACCTATAGAAATAGGCAGCGGAACAAGACAAGCAGATTCATTGAGCCCCATGCTCTTTAATGTGATCATGGACGAAATCATCAAAAGCGTTAACAAAGGAAGAGGATACAAAATGGGAAACAAAGAAATAAAAATAACCTGTTATTCAGATGACGCAATATTGATAGCCCAAGATGAAGATAGTCTGCAAAAACTGGTTCACAAATTTAACAAAAGAGCAAAATATATTAATCTGACAATCTCATCTCAGAAAACTAAAACAATAGCAGTCGGCAAAGAACCAACCAGATAACCAATAGAAATTGATGACATCAGTATTGAACAAGTAATGGAAATAAAATACCTGGCAATTACACTGTCTAGTTATGGAGACCTGAACAAAGAAGCGAGAGATCAAGTACAAAAAGCAAATAAACTAGCAGGAGGCCTTAATAATATGGGCGAAACAGACATTAACACTGAGATGAAGTTAAGAATTTATAAAGCTAGTGTAAGACCAGAAGAAGTATCGGACCACCGCGCAAATGACGGAGTCCACAACATTAATTACTATTTAACTGGAAATAAGCCACAAGTAAAGATAAAAATACGTTTATTGACGTTTCAATTTCCACTTCGGAAATCGTTATCAAAATACAAACAGTAAATTTAAACAAATTTGGTTTTTTGTTACATAGTGAAAAATTCTTCTAATAATTTAATTTTATCTGACTCATTTATATTGACAATTCAGTATTGTCAATTCATATTTGTCATTTTAAAGTAGACGACTTTAAAATGATATTCCAATATTGTTGAGTTGCGCTCCTGGGACGACTTTACTTATAAGATAGTTCATTCGATTACATGAAATCAACTTTAACTTGAGAATATCCTTCAGAAAAAAATCATAGCATATAATTCGTCTTTAAAAAGACAAACACATGACCTGATGGCAGTAAAATTCTCCTGTTAGTGATCCCATAGTAAATTATGAGGCAAAAACCAGAAAAAAAAACCTTATAATACTATACCAACATGGTAAGTATTTGTTTGTGCATTTAGTTTACCTTCAATAAACACCAAAATTCTGATTTTATATGTTTCGTTATTTAAAAAACATAAAGGATGTATCCTCTATATGTTACTGACTTACTAATACTGGTATTTTCTTATTAATAACTTCCTCTTTCAATATTGGTAACCAGATCCTACTACATTCTGCCGAGGAATTTGCGACACAATTGGCCTCATTTAGCATAATTAGAGCCGCTTCTTCGATTTTTCTTTTTTTACCATCCGTTTCTTTTAGGACTACATTTGAATTATTCCATTGAATCCTATGTTCATTATCCCATGCGTGTTTACATATTTGAGATCTATCAAATTCTCTATTTTTAATATAAGATTGATGTTCACTTATTCTAACATTTAATGGCCTTGATGTTTCACCTAAATAAAACTGATCGCATTCACAAGGTATTTTATAAATGCAATTCTTTGTCCTTTCTTGTTCATTGTTAGGTTTGGTTTTGGACAAAATAGATCTCAACGTGTTTGTTGTTTTAAATGTTGTTGAAATGTTGAATTTATTTCCTATCCTTTTAAGTTTTTCTGGTAATCCTTTTATGTACGGTATTGTTATTTTTGTCGTATTATTCCTTGTGTATGCTGTAGGATCTCGTTCTAAGTTGTTCTGTTCTATTCGATCGATTGTTGAAAATTCCTTATTTATAAACGATAAAGGATAATCATTTTTTAATAAAACAACTGTTAACAAATGTTTCTCCTCCAAAAACGAATTTTCGTTAGAACAAGTAATTTTGGCTCTATCGTATAAGGATTTAATTATTCCCTTATTTACATTAATATTGTGATTTGATTTGAAATTTAAATATCTATTGGTGTGTGTTGGTTTTCTATACACCTGAGTCTCATATCCAGTATCGTTCTTAGAGATTAAAACATCCAGAAAAGGTAGCGTGTTATTATATTCCTTTTTCATGGTAAATGTTATTGTCTTTTCTTTATCGTTTATATCATTTAGTAATGTGTCCAACAACTCTGATCCATGTGGCCATATTGAGAATACATCATCGACATACCTCTACCATACTGTAGGTTTTAAATTTTGTTTAGAAATGATATTTGTTTCAAAATCTTCCATAAATATATCGGCTAAGAATGGAGATAAACTAGAGCCTATTACTAGACCAAAATTTTGTTTATAGAATTCATTATTTAGTTGAAAATATGTATTATCAGTACATAATGTTAATAACTCCATTGTAGCCGATATGTTTAGCCTTGTTCTAGTTGCCAATGAATCATCGCTCTCTAATTTTGTCTTGACTATACTTAAAGTCTTATTTAATGGCACATTGGCAAATAAACTATTTATGTCAAAACTTAATAAAGTATTATTTAAATTAAATTCAATATTTGATAATTTATTTAAAAAATGTTGTGTATTTTTTATGAATGTGTCATTTTTATTTGTAAATGGTTTTAAAATATTTAATAAAAATTTTGATAGTTCACTACAAGGAGAATTCATGGTACTACAAATGGGTCTAAGTGGTATATTCGTGTTATGAATTTTCGGTACTCCATAAAAATGAGGAGTCTTACTGTAATGAGGTGTAATGAATCCTCTCTGATAACTTGTTAAAAAATCTATAAACTCGAATAAAGTTGTATATATTTTGTTTTCCAAAGGCTTTGTTGGATCTTTTGTTAATTTTGTATTAGGTCCGTTTATTGTTAGATTTTTAATTTTGTTTTCGTATTGAATTTTATCTATTATCATATGGATATATATATATATATATATATATATATATATATATATATATATATATATATATCACATTATCAATATGGCCTCATGGATCAGAGTTGTTGGACACATTCCCAAATGATATAACCATGGAAAAGGAATATATTAACACGCTACCTTTCCTAGCTATTTTAATCTCTAAGAACGATACTGGATATGAGACTCAGGTGTATAGAAAACCAACACACACCAATAGATATTTAAATTTCAAATCAAATCACAATATTAATGTAAAAACAAGGGAATAATTAAATCCTTATACGATAAAGCCAAAATTACTTGTTCTAACGAAAATTCGTTTTTGGAGGAGAAACATTTGTTAACATCTGTTTTATTAAAAAATGATTATCCTTTATCGTTTATAAATAAGGAATTTTCAACAATCGATCGAATAGAACAGAACAACTTAGAACGAGATCCTACAGCATACACAAGGAATAATACGAGGAAAATAACAATACCGTACATAAAAGGATTATCAGAAAAACTTAAAAGGATAGGATATAAATTCAACATTTCAACAACATTCAAAACAACAAACACGTTGAGATCTATTTTGTCCAAAACCAAACCTAACAATGAACACGAAAGGACAAAGAATTGCATTTATAAAATACCTTGTGAATGCGATCAGTTTTATTTAGGTGAAACATCAAGGCCATTAAATGTTAGAATAAGTGAACATCAATCTTATATTAAAAAAAGAAAATTTGATAGATTTCAAATATGTAAACACGCATGGGATAATGAACATAGGTTTAATGGAATAATTCAAATATAGTCCTAAAAGAAACGGATGGCAAAAAAAAAAATCAAAGAAGCGGCTCTAATTATGCTAAATGAGGCCAATTGTGTCGCAAATTCCTCGGCAGAATGTAGTAGGATCGGGTTACCAATATTGAAAGAGGAAGTTATTAATAAGAAGATACCAGTATTAGTAAGTCAGTAACATATAGAGGATACATCATTTATGTTTTTTAAATAACGAAACATATAAAATCAGAATTTTGGTGTTTATTGAAGGTAAACTAAATGCACGAACAAATACTTACCACATGTCGGGATAGTATTATGAGGTTTTTTTCCTGGGTTTTCCCTCATAATTTACTATGGAATCACTAACAGGAGAATTTTACTGTCATCATGTCATGTGTTTGTCTTTTTAAAGACGAATTACATGCTATGATTTTTTTCTGACGGATATTCTCAAGTTAAAGTTGATTTCATGTAATCGAATGAACTATCTTATAAGTAAAGTCGTCCCAGGAGCGCAACTCAACAATATTGGCAATATCATTTTAAAGTCGTCTACTTTAAAATGCATAATGTATGTCTGAATTGTCAATATAAATGAGTCAGATAAAATTAAATTATTAGAAGAATTTTTCACTATGTAACAAAAAACAAAATTTGTTTAATTTATTGTTTGTATTTTGAGAACGATTTCCGAAGTGGAAATTGAAACGTCAATAAACGTATTTTTATCTTTAATTGTGGCTTATTCCCAGTTAAATAGTAAATAATTTAAAATGCCACAAGAAAATAGCTTCAGAACAAAATCTTCCATAAATGTATTAATTCGTCAATGAGAACAAGCAAAATTGCTTTTAAAGAGAAAGAAGAAGAAGCATAGGCCTTAACAAGAGTTAGATTTATTTATTTATATTATCTGGATATTTCACTGTTGTTTTAAAGACAACTGGTTTAATATTTTAGAGTTTTATAAAATGCAGCAGCTGTCAAAATAATTAATTGAATAATCAAGTTCAAATTTTTCTTTTCTTGTAAAACCTCGTCATAATCACTATGAATGTTAATAAATTTTAAATAGTATATGGGATGTCAGCCAATAAATTTTGCCCCAACAGTTGATTAAATGAATTGTGAAGTATTTTAAAAAGTAATAACCTTCTTTAACAATATTCCCTTAATTTGACGTCATATCCACTTCACCAAACCTCAAAAATATTACATCAGTGTCTCTTTTTGATCACAATATTTATATGTTTATATAGTTCAAATTTTTTCACTATTCTAACCGTATCTAAAATGTTTTCCCGAATTGTATGCACGGTTATGTAAACCGTGTTTTCCGAATAAGCGATGGGGGCAACTCAGTCGCCAAGCGCTAAAACATTGATTTTACGATCTCGTCTAAAGGGTTGGGCACTATTCGTGCAGCGAGTGTCTAAAAAATGTATATACACGGGGAATTTGTTTAATAGATAAATTTAGATCGTTGCAATCATTCAAAAAAAACACATGTTTGTTTTTTTTTTGATAAATACACTCACCGGTGAAATTAACGGAACACCTTAAAAATGGGACATGTTAGATGACTCGAATTTCCTAAACCTGTTGTCCGATTTTAGTGATTTTTTTAGTATGTTATAGGTATATTATTTAAGAATATCAATGAAATAATATTGTTGCTAGACAGGTCAATGTCATTTTATACCGGGTGTAACAATCATACTGTGTTTTTCCCTTAAAGTTCGAAACACCCTGTGGAATATTCTAGCAAATATAAAATATTGAAATTAAGGCTCAATTATAGTCTCAGGCTTTCTTAACATTTTCTTTTTTGATTAATTTGCTTGTTTTGGATAATAAAAAAGTTAGGTACGTTAACAACTAGCCATGTTTTTCATCAATAAATGCTCATTTTCTTCTTAGTTTCACCAGTATATTTAAAGGAACAACCATAAAATCTGAGTATTTTCTCTCTAGTCTATATACTGTTTAGATAATATTATAATACGAATGTTGGTGAAGTATTTTGAATTTATATTACAATGGTAGTACAATATAAAACCTTTTTAAGAAGAAATAAAACACAAAGATGTCAAACTCAACAAAATACGGATTTTAAACGCAATAACTTTATTGTACAGTTTGAACTTAAATTGATTGTTTATGCATTTTTTGGCTTTAATAGCGTGTGTTTCCCCTACGGGCCCTTACAACTGCAGTTATTCGTCTTCTCATACTTCTGATACCGCTATCGATCAGTTGTTGGGCAGTCTCTCCCATTCCTCAATCAAAGCAATTGTGACTTCCTCTCTGTTTTGAATAGCAGGAACCCGTGCCCTAAGTTTTCTGCCTAGCATGTCCCACATATCCTCTATCGGGTTTAGGTCTGGGGAACAAGCTGGCCAATTCATCGTTGTTATACCCACTTGTAATAAGAAATATCTTACACAGTCTGCGACGTGTGGGCTCGCATTATCCTGCATTAAAATAAAATGTTCGCCAATATATGGTGAAAAAGGTACCACATGGTCTTGGAGAATATCTCTGATATACTTATCTGCTGTTAATGCTCCATCATCAATCACCACTAACTCTGTTATTGCTCCCAAACATATACCGCCCCACACCATAATTGAACCTCCACCAAAAGGTACGGTCGTAGTAAAATTGAAAGGGGCATTTCGTTCTCCTTGGCGTTGATACAATCTTTCTTTATCGTCGATGTAATTTACACAGAAACGGCTCTCGTCCGTAAAGAGAATTTGACTCCAGTGGTTATCACTCCAATTTTGATGTACTCGACCAAATTGTAGTCGTGCTAAACAATGGTGTCTCTGGAGTCTGGGAGCTTTTATTGGCATCTATGACTTGAGACGGGCTTTTTTAAGTCTCTTTCTTACTATGCGCTCAATTAAATACAAGTTTGTACTTACTGACTGTAAAATGTAAAACACAATGCAAATAAACAAATTAATTTGACATTTAAGACTTTCTTGTGACAAGGAGCTTTCAAAGCTATGTAGATATAGTCTATAAAATACAAATATAAAGAAATATTGCATTATTAACAGGTTCCTTTAAATTTGCCGGTGTGTGTATTAAATTGTTAACTTCTCATAGCCTACTTTAGGCTTGTTTATTAAACTAAGCAGAAAATGAGGATTTATTGATGAAAAACATGGCTAGTTGTTAACGTACCTAACTTTTTTATTATCAAACATAAGCAAATGAATCAAAAAAAAAATGTTAAGAAAGCCTGAGGCTATAATTAAGTTTTAATTTCAATATTTTATATATGCTAGAATATTCCACAGGGTGTTCCGAACTTTAAGGAAAAAACACAGTAGGATTTTTACACCCGGTATAAAATGACATTGACCTGTCTAGCAACAATATTATTACATTGATATTCTTAAATAATATACCTATAACATACTAAAAAAATCACTAAAATCGGACAACAGGTTTAGGAAATTCGAGACATCTAACATGTCCCAATTTTAAGGTGTTCCGTTAATTTTGCCGGTGAGTGTATATTATTTAGAAATTTACCACAATGCAATCAGAGATACTTTATTTCATATTTTGACTTCCAGATTGGAAATCGTTTTCAAAATGCTGTTTTTGGAAAAATTAAATAAATTTTTAAATATAATTCTATTTGTTTCACGGAAAATACCTCATTAAAATATGTTGTATACATTTGAAAGTAGAAATCCGATTATGATAAGCTTGGACTTGCAATTTACTTAATTCTTCACTTCTTCAGAACATGAAAAATAATTACTAATGGCTTAATTATTTAGCCTCGAGAAACCATAGCCTCAATGAAGCTAAAGTTCACGAAATGAGAAAAATGGTGATAAGTCATAATCCAGACGTCATCTGCCTTTCTGAAACTCTATACATGATAAGTCAGCTCCCAAGAATCACAAACTACGATTAATGTGGCAGAAGGGATCAGCTAAATCAACGAGGAGTAGCCATATTCATCAAAAATAATATTAAATGGAGCCAGGTGGTAATAAATACAAATTATTTTGAAAACGAAGGTATAAAAATAGATTCTACTAACATTTTTTCTATTTACAGGAGAAGAGTCAACGATCTAGCTCTCGAAAAATTAGATGCCATGCTGTACTCAGCAGATACTGAAGTCATACCAGGAGATTTAAACGCACATCGCACAATTTGAGGATGCAACAACATCACAAGAGACGGAACATTTCTACAAAGATACTGTGATGACAGAAACAAGATGTTATTCGCTCCAGACGAACCAACAAATGATCAACTCCTTTCAAGGACAAGACAATTCTACTTGGACTTATTGATCACCAAAGACGTTATCATAGAAGATGTAAGAGCGTAATCCGAATGCAGTTCCGATCACAAACCAGTAACAGGAATAATGACTTCAAGATAGGACCTGTCATCAAGTGTCCTAGTCTGTCGACCAATAGCACGCACTTGATGTGCATCGCCCTGCCTACCTCGACTTGGAGATTGTGTATAAATAATTGCACAATCTTCGAGTCAGGATCAGTCGTTAGATCACGGCTCTCCCTAGAGCATAGTACGCTCTAGGGGGTCACCGGTCGGAACTCTACTCCATGCTTTCGCAATTTTAGACTCTGTAGCGAGTGTTCACACTTCAACAAGTTGTTTTATTTCAAACGATGGTCTACCTTATTTCTCATATAAGAAATTTCATACCAAGTCTCTATCAAGACTTGGTAAAAACCACAACATCCAAAAGTTAAATTGGATAAATGCTTAGGTGTACTTCGTACACTATACACGAAATCCCTAAGCAGAGCGTACAGCGAAGTGGATAATTTACCACTGGATAATTTGCCACTTGAAAAAGTGAAAAGAAAAATAGAAGAGATAACAAGTAAAATTCTACAAGCTATGGAAGACATAACAGAAGAACGGGTTTCGGATAGCTTTATAACCAATAGAGGTCTGCGACAAGGTAACCCGTTATCAACAGATTTTTTTCAATTTTATCTTAGAGAAGATTTTACGAGAATGTAACATCTACACTAGAGGCACAATATATCATCACAGGCATCAATGCGTAGCATATGCAGATGATGTTACCTTAATAACAAGGAGACCTGCAGAATTAAGAGAAATCTTTACTAGAATAGAGAGAATAGCCAGGGAATATGGTTTAGAAATAAACGAAGAAAAAACAAAATATATAGTGATGAGGGGAATCAAAAATCATCTAGGACAGTTCTTTAAGATACAAAGCCCAAATAAAGAATATAACTTTGAAGTTGTTAGCCAATTCGATTACTTGGGAGTGACACTAACAAATAGGAACGAAGAGAACCAAGAAATCATAAAAAAAATGGCCAAAGGTAGTTAGAGTGCTGGGAGCCTAACTAAGATACTAAGGTCGAAGACAATATCCAAAACAGCAAAAAAACGAATATATACAACAGTTATCCGACCTACAGTACTCTATGCTAGCGAGACCTGGACACTAAATAAAGTTATGGAAGTAAAATTATATAGATGGGAACGAAAAATTCTTAGAAGGATATACAGAGGTGTAAAAGAGGGGAACATCTGGCGAAGAAGAACGAATGAAGAAATAATGCAAATATATGGTCAACCAAAAATAACAAGACTCGCTAAAATTCAAAGATTAAGATGGCTCGGACATATAGCAAGAATGCAGGAAGGAAGAGTTCCCAATGAATTAATAAACACGGAGGCTGGTAAAAAAAGAAAAAGAGGCCGCGCCCGAAGAAAATGGCTGGAGTCAGCACAAGAAGATCTGAAGTCACTGCGGGTACAAGATTGGAAAAACTTAGATGGCACAAGATAGAAAGAAATGGAAGAAAACCATTGAAGCCTTGGGCATTTGAGGCCTGTTGAGCTCAACTGTATATATGGAAGACAACATCCCTAAAGGAATGACGAATCACAGAGGATTATTCATACCGAATGAGCTGAAGGACAGAAATAGGGCCAAAAGAGCTTTCCATCCAGAGGACAAGAGGACAGGAATTCAAGGACTACGGAGACGAACTTTCCGAAGAAATAAGAGTAAGACCCAAAAGTCTTAAAGAAAACAAAATGGCACATCAGGAAAGCAAAGAAAAACCATGGAAACGTGTGGAAAATGCTAAAAGCTAAACTAAGAGAACAACAAATGATGCCACAAATCATATACGACGAGGTAACACAGGATGCAATTACTAGAAGAATCATCTTTCAACAAAAGTCGCCAAAATCATCAGAAGACTTAAAGGAAGCAGAGCTCCAGGATTAAAAGAAATTTACAAAATCGCTCTCAAGGAACTTTAAAAGAAGATAATAGTACATCTGTACTAAAAAGCACATTTTTCAAGTAACTGGAATCACGCCAAGATTTTCACACTACTAAAACCAAGAAAAGACGAAAGAAGACCGGAAAGATACAGGCCTATATCACTACTGAAACACTAGGAAAAGTACTCGAAAAAATCATCTATAGATTACTGATGAAGCATGAGGAAAGAAGTAGAGTCATTCAGGATGACCAGTTTGGATTCAGAAAAAGAAGAAACTGCGAACTCCAACTGACAAGAGTCATCAGCGACACGAAGATAAGATTCAACAGAAGACAGAAAACAGGAAAGACCATCCTCGATATGGGGAAAGCATATGACACGATCTGGAACAAGGCACTAATCTACAAGATGGACAGAGCTAGATTGCCTCATTATTTAGTTAATATATGTGATATATATCCAATTAATAGAACATTTTCAGCCGACCAAAACATGTCTACAATCCAAGAAATATATGAAGGGTCTCCTCAGAACAGTATACTCACCATATTTTATACAATATGTTTGTTTCAGGTTTACCAACAGATAAAAAAACAAAAACAACCCTCTACGTAGATGTCACGGCGATATATGCCACAGGAAAGGGTGATAAAAGAATAGTCCAAAACATAGAAAATCAACTCGGAAAAATCACGGAATACACCGAAAAATGGAAAATCAAAATCAACGCGCAATAGACGCAATTCATCAAATTCACCCGAGAGTCGAGTTCACTAGTAGTAGAAATAACAGTAAGAAGAAACAGGATCCAGTCAGAAGACTTAGTCAGGAACCTAGGAGTCCACCTCGACAGAAAACTTAACTTCAAGAAAAACACACAAAAGCAACCACTGCTAAAAAACTAACACTTCCGTATATTTTTAGGTCCAGTCCACTAACCAAGGCCAAGAAGATTCAGTTATACCAGGCCTACGTTAGATCTGTAATGCTGTACGCTGTCCCAGTTCGGAGCTCCATTTCGGAGTCCAGCTGGAAAAAACTTGAAGCAACAGAGACGTCATGTTACAGGATCATCGATGGTGGATCAACACGGGAAGAACGGATAACAAATGCAACCATCAAAGAAAGGCTCCAGTATACACCACTGATGGAGGTCGCTAAGAAAAGGACAAGGTATTTCTTCCACCAAGCCAAAGACTCCTTGAGACCAGAGACATCCTCGCCAAGAATCGGATCCAGAGTATGTTTAGATCGACTCATAGACTGATCGACCGTACGATCAGGATCTAGCCGGGTGGTTGCTGAAGACAGCCAATCAGGAAAACTAGGTACGATGCCGAAAACAAGTACCTACAGAAAAAGAAGCCAAGGAGTTCAACTAGTAGGCGGTGCAGAAGCGGAAATTTAAAGATTTAAAAGTTGCATTGTCTTGCGTAAAATTTACTTACAAAACTTTTACGCCCTACACAAAATTATGCTAAAATTAATAGTTTTTGAGATATATGCGAACAAAAGTACGAAAAATATATAAAAAATACATTTTTTGAATTTTTGAAGGTTTCTTCCTAATATTAAAAGTTGTACTGACAAGGTCGATAAAATTCTTAAATCACAGTAAATAAAGACAACTTAACCCCGCACCAAAAACGTTCATCACTTTTCTGATCCGTTAAAGACAACTTTCCAAACGACAACAACGAGTTTATAAAATGTTACATAGGCCAAACCTGTCGAAGAATCTAAAACAGAATCTATGAACATTCCATTTCTGTTTGAAATTCCGATTTAGTTTCAATATCATCCACATATAGGTCACAAAATTAGTTTTCAAAATAGACAACTCTCATCAATTATAATTATCGTCTGTTTTATCCACCAATTCAGTTCCCGCCGTCAAGAATCTTCGCACCAACTCCCACCCAAACGACATGCCACGAACAGTGAACAGTGTACTAGTGACGTGGTCTGGGGCTCAAAAGAATAAGACTTCTGACACCCTGATGAAAAAATTAAAGAGAGAGTCGAAAAATCAGTTGTATATAAGTATATTATTAATTAGAAAGTAGTTTATGTCATTTTAAACAGGAAAACCCATTGAATCCAATAATATAGAAAGTGTTTACCAACACGTATAGTGAATAATTTAGTTTGACACAGGAATAACACTAGAAAATATTAGTTTTAATTAACAAAGATTTACATACCCGATAAAATATGCTTCCTAGTATTGGTAGAACAATAGAAATGAAATATTTCCAAGAAAATATGAACTACCTGGAAAACGACACTAAAAACATAAACTTCTACATTATTTTGAAGCTATTTTTAAAAATCTCATTATAACATACAGTTTCTTAATGATTTTCAACGTTCAATAAAATGAGGCTAACTGTGCGCTATATTTAAAACACAGACGCCTTTTTAATTTTCATATTTAAAAGAATTCTAAACTTTTCCAGCTTTTCGCAAATGTTTTCTATATTTCTTAGGTAAAAAAATCGTTAATCATGTATATTTTCATGATATAATAACCGAAATCAGTATTTCACGACAAGATTTCGGTTTGAAAATACTGTGTTGTCCATTGATTCTTCTAAACAGTAGGGGAGACCGGGACTGGTTGACGTAATTTTTAAATTTCAAACGTTAAACTCTAAATTAAAACATTTTGACGTGGACTTTTTGTTAAACAGATTTTTTTTATTTACTAATAGTCGCTTCAACCACCTGGGTCATTAGTGACATTAGTTTACATTAGTTACTACATTATATTAAATTATATAAAAATGTTTCTTTTAGAAATCTAATTAAGTTTTTAGTATTTAAATGTTCACCTAATACTGTTTTTATGTCACTGGAAATATTGTTATTTTGTCTGTTAACTGTATATTTTCCACATTCTGTTAGGAGATGTTTAACAGTAATATTGACTTGACAGTAATCACACACTGGAATGTCTTCTTTACTTATTAGGTGGTTATGAGTAATATTGGTATGACCTAATCGAAGTCGAGAAATTTTGACTTAGTCAGCTCTTTTTAAGTTTACTAGGCGCCACGGTTTCACTGTCGATTTAATTTCTTTTAATTTAGATTCCGATAAGTGCCACTTATTTTGCCCTGCACTAATCACTTTTTCTTTAACGAACTGTTTTATATCACTGCAGATAGTCTTTGACACTATTATAGCTTGATCATTTTTGGTAGCTTCTCTTGCTTGGAGGTCTGCGTTTTCATTACCTTGTATTCCCGTGTGAGATGGAACCCACATAAATTTGACTTCTGAACCAGATTCTTGTAAGGCAGCAAGTTCTTTCTTGACAAGTAAGGCTATAGGGTTCTTAGTATAAGTTGACCGATTGTTGTTAAGGAGTTTAGAGAATCTGTGATAATGACGGAAGAAGAATGGTTTGTACTTTTGATATGAATGAGGGCTTGTAATATTGCATATAATTCTGCTGTGTATATAGAAGTGGCTGGCATTAATTTAAATTGGGAAGAGAAATATTGAGTGACAAATGCTGCTCCTACGTCATTTGCAGATTTGGAGGCATCTGTATAAATGCAAAAGCTTTTCCCGTAAGTCTCGAGTTCCTTTAAACATGACTGTCGGATTACAGTGGGTGATGTATCTGATTTGTTATATTGGAGTAGCGTCGTATTGATTTCGGGAATCATGATTAACCAGGGAGGTGGAGTTTTTACATTTGAAGGAAAGAGGTCAGAAATTTTTTAGTTGTAGATCTTTTAAATTTCTTTGAACTCTTTCGTAAAATGGTGGATCGAACCTACTTTTGTTATAAGCTTCTAGGTAACGGTCCGTAAATGCATTTTGAAATACTGGGTGGAATTTATTGCTGGCGACTAATGCTGCATACGAAAGGCATAAATAATTTCTTCGTAGATTAAGAGGTGGCTCTCCTGTGAGGCATTGGAGATTCTAAACTGGTGTGGTTCTAAATGCACCTATGGCAATGCGAAGTGCTGTGTTTTGAATGACTTCAAGTTGCTTGGTAATATGTTTTTTAGCGGAGGCATACACAATAGCACCATAATCTATTTTTGATCTAACGAGTGACTTATAAATATTTAATAACGTGGTTTCGTCGGATCCCCATTTTTTATTTGATAATGTTTTCATTACATTTAATCCATTTTGGCAAGACTTTTTTATTTCTAAAATATGTTGTTTCCATGTTAGTTTTTGGTCAAATACCATTCCGAGAAAATTGATTTTTTCTGAGAATTTGAGCGGCTCGCCATACATTTTTAAAGATGTTCTCTGTGGCCAGTGCCTTCTTGAGAAAAGCATGCATTTTGTTTTTAGTGGGGAGAATTGCACGCCTACTGACATTGACCATATCTCTAATTTATAAATAGATTCTTGTAGGTGTTTTTGAATCATTCTCATATTCTTGCCCTTTGCAAATAGAACCAGATCGTCGGCATATAGTCTTCCCTTAACTAGCGGGGAGCAGTGATCCAGTATATCGTTGATAGCTACGAGAAAAAGAGTTGGGCTCATAACTGACCCCTGAGGTGTTCCGTTTCTCTGAATTTTTTTTTGATGAAGTGGAATTAACGGCGCGAACAGAGAAAGCTCTTGACTGAAGAAAGTTTTCTATGAATCTTAGCATATTACCCCTGATTCCCCATTTGTGTAATTTTGATATAATATTAAATCTCCAAACCGCGTCGTATGCCTTGGTGATATCGAAGAATACTGCGATGGTCTCCTGATTATTTGCAAAACCTTCGTGTATCTCTGACTCTAAATCGACTAAGTTGTCTACGCATGATCTATTTTGACGGAAGCCACTTTGCTGAGGAATTAAAAGTTTTTCTTGTTCTAGGTACCGCAACAGTCTTTTGTTTATAATTTTTTCTAAAACTTTGCATGCTACATTAGTGAGTGATATAGGACGGTACGAGTCTATATTTGTTCTGTCTTTGTTGGGTTTGATCAGAGGAATTATAATGCTGTCTGACCATACAGATGGAAAAACCTGATTTGTCCAAATAAAATTGTACAATTTTAATAGCCAAGACCTTCCATTTTCTGGTAGGTTTAACAAAAAAATTAATGGTATACCGTCTGGACCTGGAGCGGAATTTTTAATTGACATTAGGGCATCCTTGAGTTCTTGCATTGTAATCGGTATACTAAGTATATTATACTCGTGAGAGTGGTACTCCAACTTTGTTTTCTCTGCGCTGTCTTTCTTAAGCTTAAAGTCCGGTGGATAGTTATCGTTACTTGAATTGGTCTCAAATTCACTGGCGAATAGTTCAGCAATTTCATTTCGGTCGGTTATAATTTTGTTATCTTTTGCTAGGAAAGGTAGTTTGTTTGAACATTTTTTTCCAGATATTTTTCTCATATGCTAAACAGATTAGTTTCATGTTTTGCCTATTTCGCTTTGTGAAAAAAATGCTAAGCCGTTTATTTGGATGTAAAATATTTTTTAAAAGTATATCTCAGTCCGCGACAACTACTACCCCCAGGTCGGGATTGGTTAACGCATTACTCGGGGTTGGTTGACACAAAAAAAATTTAACACACATGTTTACTTAAAATTTAAAAACATTTTATTCTTCTACTTCTTCTTCCTACTTTATAAATAGGCTTAATGCCTGTTTTACTTCGGGTTTTAGCCTCAATTGACGTTGTCTGACCATCTTTTCCTCGGTCGTTCCAATTATCTTCTTCCATTTGGCGATTTGTCTCTTGCTATTCGTACTATTCTATTTTCTGTCATTCTTTCGATGTGTTGATTCCATTCCACTTTTCTTCTTTTAGTCAACGCGTTTATTTCCTCTATACCACACCTCGCTCGTATTTCCTCACTTGTTACTGTGTCTCTTAGAGTTTGGTTTGTTATTTTTTGTAAGACTTTCACTTCTGTTGTTTCCAGCAGTCTTTGTGTTTTCGCCGTATCTGCTCTTGTTTCCGCTGTGTACGTCATTATCGGTCTTATTGTTGATTTATATATCCTGGTTTTCGTTTCCGTTGTGAGGTATTTGTTTCTCCAGATTGTGTTGTTGAGACATCCTGCTGCTCTGTTTGCCATGTTCACTTGTTTTTTGGTACGTTTTCTTCCTTTTTTCCGTAGCTTGACAGTTTTATTCCCAAGTATTCGTCTTTATTCGTCGTTATCGTCTTGGTTCCGATGATATAACTATCGCTTAAATTTTCTCTGTTGTGATCACCATGTTGCATTTGAGCGCCGTATCTTCGAATTCTTTAATTAATCTTTGTAGGTCATCTTCATTTTAGGCTGTTATTATGGCGTCGTCGGCGTAGCATATTATCCTTATTTCCTTTTCTCCCATTCGATATCCTCTTCTTTATTTATTAATGAGCTCAGCGAATCTCCTTGTCTAATGCCAGTTTTATATTTGATAGGTTGCGATAGTTTTCCTTTACATCTTACCATAGCTATGTCATCTTTATATATATTCTCAATGGTTTTTACTAAATCCAGTGATATTCCCTTTTCATATAATAAATAAATCGCGTCCCGAATTCTCACTCTATCAAACGCATCTATATTTTTTCAAATCTATCAGGCACATATATGCTGGTTTGTTGTATTCCAGCGACTTTTCTTTTATTTGTCTTATTACAAAAACTGCATCCGTGCAAGATCTTCCTGTCCGAAATCCTTGCTGTTCCTCTTGCAGAGATATTCGTTCGTTTATTTTTGTCGCTATTATTCTTGTTGTCAATTTGAGTGTTAATTACTATTAAACTGGGAATAAGCCACAATTAAAGATAAAAATACGTTTATTGACGTTTCAATTTCCACTTCCGAAATCGTTTTCAAAATACAAACAGTAAATTAAACAAATTTTGTTTTTTGTTACATAGTGAAAAATTCTTCTAATAATTTAATTTTATCTGACTCATTTTTATTGTGGCTTATTCCCAGTTTAATAGTAATGAGAAGTTGCAGTTGTTCTACAAGGTAATTACCCCCATATTTTAAGAGTTCATTTGGTATTTGATCTTCTCCTGATGACTTTTCGTGAACTCCGCCTGTAATACCCACTAGGTGGATCGAGTAGCTTGGTGGGTGATGTTGCCGGTCACAAGCCTGGATAAAGGAGGAGGGTTGTAGGGTTAGGTTAGCAGCCTGCCATATATAAAAATAAAAAAAGCTCAAAGAACTGGTGACGAGCCTCGGACTAGGATAGAAAAATACATTCTATTAAAAAAACAAAAAAAAAACACAAAATCATAGAGGCATAAAGCTGAATAACTAAATACAGTAGACTCCCTCCTAACCGGCCACATCGGGAACAGAGCCTGCCCGGTTTACCAAATGGCCGGTTAATCCGATGTGCAGGCATTTTTATGAGAAAAAGCAAGTTCGTACATACATATATCAAACATATGTACAGGAAGATGTATATTAATAAAGATCACGGAGTATCTTCTTACGGTGCCTTATCCTTAAGGACGTTGGCCATTACATTTGCCCATTTAATCTTATCTGTAGCAGCCCTGAATAGATCTATGGGGGTCATGTTCGTCCATTGCCGTAGGTTTTTAGGCCAAGAGTTGCGTCGTATTCCTGGTCCTCTTTTGCTATTGACTTTGCCTTCGATTATAAGTTGGAGCAGTTCATACTTTTGATTTCTTATGATATGACCAAAATATTGTGTCTTCCGTTCTTTTATTATAAGCATAAGCTCTCTTTCTTTATTCATCCTCCGCAAGACTTCCGCATTTGTCGTATGGCTCATGTAGGATATTCTGAGCATTTTACGGTAACACCAGAGTTCGAATGCTTGGATTCTTTTTTGTGTTGCTTCTGTCATTGTCCAGGCTTCAACACCATAGAGCAAGGTGGAGAAAACATAGCAATTAAGTATTCTAGTTCTCAGGGAGATGCCCAGCTGGCGGTTGCATAGAACTTTTTGCATTTTGTAAAACATTGTACGTGCCTTTTCCAGGCGTATTCTTATCTCTAGTGAGTGGTCCCAAGTTTCATCAAGATTACTTCCAAGGTACGTTGTTCTTGTTACTCTTTCCAGATCTGTTCCGTCGACATTGACCTTCACCCTTCTGTTTTGGTGCTTGCTGATGACCATCGTTTTTATCTTCTTTGTATTCAATTTCATTCCAAATTCTCTACAGGCTGTCGTTACTCGGTCCATTAAGCGTTGCAGGGCTTTAGCATTATCTGCCAGTATGACAGTGCATCAGCATATCGCAGGTTATTTATACATTGCCCGTTTATACTTATACCATCCGAGGTGCCTTCCAAAGCTTTCTGAAATATCTTCTCAGAGTAAACATTGAACAGCAAAGGTGATAGGACACATCCCTGTCTTACTCCCTTCTCGATATTGATTTTTCCAGATGTTTCGCTTTTTATTCTGATTTTAGCCTTTTGTTCTTGGTAGAGGTTTGAAATGATCCTTAAGTCTTTATCGTCGATATTACATGACCTTAAAATATCTATTAGTTTATCATGTTTCACCAGGTCAAACGCCTTCTGAAAGTCTATAAAACACAAGTATACATCAGAATCGACATCTCTACATCTTTCAACTAGTACACGTATTGAAAAAAATGCTTCTCTTGTTCCGAACCCATTCTTAAAACCAAAGTGAGTTTGACCAGTGTGTTCGTCTAGTTTATTGTATACTCTATTGTGTATTACTCGTAGGAAAAGCTTCAACATATGATTCATCAGGCTAATAATCCTATGGTCTTCACATTTCTTGGAGTTTCTCTTCTTTGGTAGTGGTATAAACACCGATATCAGCCAATCATTTGTTATTATGCCTGTTTCGTATATTTTGTTAAATATATCTTCCATTACTTCGATGTGTTCGTCTTGTAATATCTCTATTATTTCAATTGGGATATTATCTTCCCCAACAGCTTTTCCGTTCTTTAACTGATTTGCCGCTTTGATAATTTCTTGTTTTATGATATAAGGTCCAGTCGATGCCTCCTGCATGTAAATGTTCGTCCTCTCTCGGTCTTGAAACATCTCTTCTACGTATTCTCTCCATCTACCTATTTGATCTTCTATGTTCAGTAGCGGGTTCCCATGTTTATCTTCGATGAAAGACGTAGGAGTTTGTTTAAATATTTTAGCGGCTTCTTTTACTTTTTTATGTTAATTGAAAGTACCATGTCTTTGTTCCAACTCTTCAATTTCTTGGCATCTTTTACTTAGCCAGGTTTCTTTGGCTTGTTGGATCTTTATTCTGATATTCTTGTGTATTTGCTTGTATGTTGTTTCATTTTTACCGCTGTATTTTCTTCTTTCGTCCATTATGTTCCATCACAGAGTATACAAATGAAAAATACTATTTATTTCTATGTCGTCATCATCAGTAGCTCGACAATCCTTTCTGGGTCCTGGCTTGTTCTCGGATTTTCCGCCATTCTGTTCTGTTCCTTGCTTTGTTTTTCCAGTGGTAATCTTAAGTGTTTTCAGATCTTGTTCCACTTGTCCCATGTATCTAAGTTTGGGTCTTCCCCTTGACCTTCTTCCTACTGGTGTTTGCCTCATTATATGTTTTGGCATTTCAGTCTCCAACATCCGTTCAACATAGCCCATCCAGCGCAGACTTCCGATCTTTATGGATGTTATTATCTCGGGTTCATTGTATGCTGTGTTTAGTTCAAAGTTATATCTTCTGCGCCATATGTAATTTTTCTTTACCCCATCATATATGTGTCTAAGGACCGGTTTTATCAGGGTCTTGTATATTTTGCATTTGGTTTTTCTTATAATGTTGTTAGAACTTAGACGATTAATCAGTCCATTATATGTTTTATTAGCGATATGTATTCTTCTCTTAACTTGTTCACTGAAATTATTATCTGCGGTAACTAGTGAACCTAGAGAACCTACATATGTAAAAATCTAGGTTTCTATGTACATTTATACATATTTAAATATTTTACAAACTTGTTTTAAAAAAATCGGTAATTTTCTTCTGTTTCTTGACACTAAGTAAATTTTTAAAAGCTATATCTCTCCTTTTTTTAAAAACCAAGACGTCTATTACAGATGACTCAGGTTGTCGTTTAATATACTTCAATGCCACCTCCATTGCAGCCCTCACTTTGGTGTGGCCGACCTTTTCCCCTCGGTCAACAACATCATCATCAGTCTCATCATTTTTATAGAGCTCTTCATGTGTTGCTAGTGTAATTATTTCTTCGTCTGTCAAAAATTCGTTCAAACATTTCAAGTTTCTCATCACAGTTCATCCATTCTTCAATATCTTCGGCCTGCAATTGGACATTTTCGGATAACGTTTGGAGATCTTGAAGAATGGTGGTAGAATTATCTTCGTGTAATTGTTGACACTCAAAAAGTTCCTTAATGTTGGCCCAAAGTTTTCACCAAGACTTATCGAAAATAGAACCGAAATTTCTTTGAAGGTGGAATTATGTAAATTACGCCCTTTAATTTTTTTGATGATATCAATAAGATTGAGATCTTCACTTTCTACGCATTATGAAATTTCGGACAGTAATTTACATCTCTATTGTTTTTTCAAGCTTTTAATCACCCCTTGATCCATCGGTTGCACTAAGCTTGTCACATTAGAAGGAAAAAAGATAATTTTTATGTCATATGTCTTACATGTTAGGTTTCCAGGATGATTTGGAGCATTATCCAGAAGTAGAACTGCTTTAGTGGGAAGATTTACGAGCTTCAGATGGCGTGTTACTCTCGGAACAAATTCACGCTCAAACCATTCTTTGAATAGATCAGCGCTTATCCATGCTGATTTTTGTGATCTGTAGAATACGGGGAGGGACGATGGATGTAAATTTTTAAATGCACGCGGTTTAGCGAACTTCTTTTTCTTTATGTGCCATATTCTCTAAGAAAGTTGGCAACCATCATGGCAATTCGCACTTTCG
Source organism: Diabrotica balteata (assembly GCA_918026665.1). NCBI lineage: Eukaryota > Metazoa > Arthropoda > Insecta > Coleoptera > Chrysomelidae > Diabrotica > Diabrotica balteata. The sequence continues at coordinate 45,254,477 of OU898284.1, forward strand.
ATACCACTGCTCTAAAAAGGTCAGCAGAAGTGCAGTTAAACCAAGCTCTCAAATTGTTTAACCAGGAGAACGCCTTCTTCCGCGACTCCTTAGCGGACTTCTTCTTCATGTGCCTTGTCCGTTCCGAACGTTGGCAATCAACATGGCTATTCTGACTTTGTTTATGGCAGATCTGAATAGTTTAGCAGATGACAATCCGAACCATTGCCGCAAGTTTTGGAGCCACAAGTGTCTTCTCCTCCCTGGACCCCTTCTGCTGTCTATTTTCCCTTGAACGATCAGCTGTAGTACTCTATATTTATTATGTCTTATAACGTGACCCAAGTATTCCAACTATCTTTTCTTTATACTTATTCCTACCTCTCTCTCTTTACCTATTCGGCGTAGTACCTCTTCGTTGGTCACGTGCTCAGTCCAGGATATACGTAATATACGTCGGTAAGCCCACATTTCGAAGGCCTCTACTTTTTTCATCAATGTTGCGGTCATTGTCCACGCCTCCATTCCATATACCAAAACCGGGAATACATAACATTTCAGAAGTCGAATTTTGAGAGGTAGGGTGAGGCTTTTAGAGGTGAAAATTTGCTTCATGCTAGTGAACGATGCTCTTGCCTTTTCTACTCTTATACGTATTTCCTTCGCTTGATCCCAATTTGAGTTAACTGTTGTTCCCAAGTAGATGTACGAATCCACGTGTTCAATTCTTTCATTGTCTAATATCAGTTGCTGTGGTGGTTGTTGGGTTTTGCCTACTAACATCCATTTGGTTTTTGTGATATTTAGTCTGAGTCCGTATTGTGCGCTTGGTTTTTGTATCTTGCTCATTAGGCAACTTAGTACCTCTATGCTACTTGCTAGAATCACAGTATCATCAGCATACCTTATGTTATTAATTATTTCTCTATTTATCTTTATGCCTTCTGTGCTTTCCTCCAGCGCTGTCTTTAATGCTTCTTCTGAGTATATATAGGAGAGATAAAGAGAATAGGAGACAAGATACAGCCCTGTCGTACCCCTTTCTTGATCTCAATTTTATTGGTCAATGTAGATCCTACTTTTACTTTAGCTGTTTGACCCCAACAGAGACTCGTTATTGTTCGAATGTCTCTGTAATCGACTCCGATCTTATGGAGAACTTCAATTATCTTTTCGTGCTTTACATTATCGAATGCTTTTGCGTAGTCTATAAAGCATCTGTACACGTCTTTGTTCATATCTCTGAAGCGCTGGATTAGTACCTGTAGACTAAAAAGTTCTTCTCTTGTCCCAAGAGAATTCCGAAACCCAAGAGAACTATTTCTCTTTAGTTTTTCTTATCTCAGCTCTTATTCGTCTATGGGTTTCACGGTATTTGGCAGTATCTTTAGTTTTATATATTCGTCTCTCTTCCATCATGTCAAGGATTTCTGCAGTCATCCAGTCTTTCTTTTTTCTCTTATCAGGTAGTAAAAACTTGAAAGTTGTGCTTGTGAAAGTGCTTGAAGTCCTAATCTCTTCTTTAATTTCACTCCACTTTTCCAGTGGTTCATTGTTCTTTTTAGGGATTTTTGATATTCCGATTTCTCAACTCCATAAAAAAAGACTGCCCTACCACTTACCAACTCCACTACCAGCAAATGGGAGACCGCTTATACCGGCAATCGCTCGGTAAAATTTTCGCCATATCTGGCTACCCTCACTTAGTTTAGCCTGCAAACTAATACAGTTGCCCAGGGTGTGGCACGTGGAGCCATAAGTGAGAGTTAGCTGTCTTATGAGGACCAGTTATCAAGAACCATCTCCCGTCTATGATGCTCGATGTGGTCGTGCCGATAAAAGGTGCTACCTCTATAACACAACTCTACACCCTTTAGCGGACTTACCAACAACTAAAAGAGGAATTTTGTGTGTTCCTGCTGCATTTAAACAAACAGCAACTGGAATGCTCTCTTCATTCTTTTTAACTCCAGAAGCCGATTTTTCATGACTTCTAAAAAATGTTTTCTCTTAAAATTAAAACCCATCCATGTTACTTACTTGTTCGAGTTTTAATTTTTTCCATTTTTATAATTTCTACAAACTTAGAGGTATAATCAGTTGCACCTGAAGCGTCCGCGGACATTTTTTCTCCACTTACGTGTGCATAATTAACTCCGTGACGTGATTTCTAAAGAGTCAGCCAACCTTCACTTGCAATAAATTCGCCTCCGTCTGTAATTTTACTGTGTATACATAAAGTCTTTTCCCTTATAATCGGTCCGCCAATAGGTGTGCCCCTTCGCCGTTCTTGAAAGAACCACAACCAAAAAGCGTCATCTACTATCTCGAATTTCGTTTTTTTTAGTGCATCTAGTTTTTAGATTATTATCTGATTCCATTTGGGCGCAGAAATCCTCGATTGCACGCCGATCATTTCGTCAATTATTCACTGTAGTTTTCCCCACATTTTGGAAATTTTCCATGCTGCTGTTCTAATATTTAGCAATTTGAAACTGTGTTTTTAATTAGCTGGTTTTGTTTGTTTTGAGATACTGGTTGAGTTTTACTATTGGGTAAGCCTAAATAATGAAAGTTTGTGTTATTTTTACGATACAATATATAAAGATGCTTTAATAAATTTTGTATTTATTTATCTCAACTGTCTTGATGGAGGGTATGGACACATGTCCAAACCCCCAAAGTGCAACAGCTGTTGTTTTACCTGGAAAGTTTTCTATCATAAAATGCGCTCAGCAGCTTAAAGTTAAAACATCAAAACTAGCTTTATATGTAAAGAAAGCTAGAGAAGTAGGAATTATCAATACGACATTCTCTCCACATTTTGTCACATGCTAAGTGTTTTCTAATGAAATGGAAGCCTGCTTGCGTTGTACCTTAAAAGATGTTCTAATATGTACCATGGTTTAACTCGAAAACAACGGTTTAACAACGAAGTCAAATTTCCAAAGCCTTGGAAAGTAAACAAATTAGCTGGGAAGCACTGGTTTACAGGATTTTTAAGTCGACAATCTGAACTATCCTTACGAACCCCGGAGAATACAAGCTTAGCGAGAATTTCCAGTTTCAATAAATCTACAGTCGGTAAATTTCAAGGTAAGTTAGAGGAGAATCTAAACAGGTACAGCTTCACTGGATCAGACATATTTGATTTGGACGGGACGGGCGTAACCACAGTTCAAAAAACTCAAAAAGTAGTTGCTACTTAAAGTCAGCATCTGATTGGTAGAGTAGTGTCGCGTGAGAGAGGAGAACTGATTACTTAAGTGAGTATTATTGGAACGAATGGAACAGCACTTCCATCAGTGTGGGTGTTTCCAAGAAAACAATTGGACAAACATAGAATACTACATGGTATTCCAGAAGAGTATAGTGCAACCGGTTTAGTGCATTCATCTGGATGGATAACCAGTGACTATTTTTTAAAAGTTTAAGAGCATTTTGTAACTCATGTTCGGTGTTCTAAAGAACTTCTTCTTCTTTGGGTGCCGTGTCCGTATTCAGACGTTGGCCGTCATCATGCTTACAATTTCCTGAAACCTTTCTCTGTCGGCTGCTGCGCGAAATAATTCTTCTACTGTGAAACCACACCATTGTCTAATATTACGCAGCCATGAAAGTTTCTTTCGACCAATCCACCTCTTTCCTTCCACTTTTCCTTGTATTATAAGGCGAAGTAAATGGTATTTGGGTCCTCTAATTATATGGCCAAAGTATTCTGTTTTTCTGGAAGTGTGCGAAACCCACGATATCATTAGGATTCGTCTATAGCACCACATTTCGAATGCTTCTAACTTGTTTAGCATTGTGGTTTTTAACGTCCATGTCTCACAACCATACAATAGGATCGACCACACATAACATTTCAGGACCTTCTTACGAATGTTCATTGACAAGTATCTGTTGCATAAAACTGGTTTCCAGGTCATAAAAGCCTTACGTGATATTTCGATCCTGGATATTATCTCTTCATCAGAGTCACAATTTACATTTAACCAGCTGCCAAGGTATTTGAAATGATTTACCCTTTCTATCTCTTCTCCATTAAGAGAAAGCAGACCTTGATCTATATGGATCTTTCCAACTGCCATCCACTTTGTCTTTGAAATGTTGATTTTTAGGCCTCTCCGATAACTTGCTTCACTGACTAGATTTAGTAATGTTTGGAGATCTTGTAAACTTTCTGCAAGAATGGCTGTATCGTCAGCGTATCTAATATTGTTGATTACTTCTCCACCTAGTCTTACTCCCTCTTGTCTGTCATCCAAAGCCTCCCTAAAGATTTCTTCGGGCCTGCTTTTCTTTGGTAATGTTATAAACAGTGACTCTAACCAATCATCTGGTATTTTTCCTTCGTTGTAAATTTTGTTGAAGAAAGTGGTTAAGCAGGCAATGCTTTCCTCATCCAAAAGTTTAAGTAGTTCGGCAGGGATTTGATCTGGTCCAGGTGCTTTATTGTTTTTGGCTTGCTGTATTGCCTTTTCGACTCCCGAATCCAGTATATTGGGACCTCTGTCCAACTGGTTGTCATAGGCAGTATTTGGAGCATTTTCCCTAGAAGCATCGACAAAAAGGTCAGTGATGTATCTCTCCCATTCTTTGCACTGTTGTTCATGATCACAAATTTTTCCGTCCGCGCTTTTAAGTATGTGAGCATTTTTCTGTTTTCTAATTCCGGCAGTATATTTAAGTTTCTTATGCAGGTTGAAGCTGTCATGCTTTTTTTGGAGGTCTTCTATTTCTTTACATAAATTCTCAAGCCAGGATTCTTTGGCTTGCTTAATTTTTCTTTTTATGCGTTTATTAATTTCATGATATTCGATACTATTTCTATTTTTGTGTTGCCGTCGAACTTCCATCAGATCTAGAATTTCTTGTGTCATCCACTCATTTTTTGCCAACATGGTAGGTGTTTTCAAAGACTCTTGTACGTTCTCTAAAATCGAGTTTTGAATGGCATACCAGCATTCGTTAATGGTTCTGTTTTCGTTTGGTATATCTGATATTCTGTGTATTTTACTATTTATTTGCTGTGTTATGTGTTCGCGCGTTTGAGGGTTTTTCAGGGGGTCGAGACATATCTTACAGGGCTTAGTTGGCTTTGTTAATTTCTTCAATTTAATTTGTATTTTGGAGCAGAGTAAATTGTGATTTGAGTTTATGTCAGCGCCGGGGTAAGTTTTTACATCTTTAATATTGTTTCGAAATCGGTGGTTTATTAGGATGTAGTCTATTTGATTCCGTACTATTCTGCCTTGATGTCCATCTTGAGGGGATTTTCACGTGTAAAGACGCCTTTCTGGAAGTTGAAACCAGGTATTTGTAATGGCGAAGTCATTTTCTTGGCAGAATTCTATTAGCCGTTCACCTCTTTGACTTCTGTCTCCCAAGCCAAACTTTCCGGTGATGCCCTGCGTCATCTTCTGTCCAACTTTAGCGTTAAAGTCACCCATAATTATTATTGCTTCGTGTTTCTTTGTTATTTTTAGCACTTCTTCTATTTTATGGTAGAATTCTTCAATATTCTGCTCATCTGCGTCAGCAGTGGGAGCATAAACTTGGATGATATTTATATTTACAGGTTTAGCATTCAGCTGTATTAAAATTACTATGTCTGATATTGGGATGAAGTTAGTGACATACTTATTAATATGCTGTTTGATAATTATTGCTACTCCATTTCGATGCATATGGTTTTGATTTCCAGAAAAATAAATGGCGTAACCATTTGCACTGAAATTCCCTTTGTTTGACCATCTTGTTTCACTCGCCCCATGATAGTAATGTTTAATCTGTCCATTTCAGAGAGTAGATTTCTCAACTTACCGGCTTCATATAAGGTTGTTACATTTAGCCACTTTGTATGGATTCTTCATTTTCATCGTATGTCTAGTGATGTTTTCCTCACAGGGATTTCGCTGGCTAGCGACCTAGGAAGCCCTGTGGTTTGATTGTGTATTCCTTCCCCTGCCGGATCTTGAGTTCCGCAGCCCATGATCAGTAGTATTCGTTACACTCATTGATTCCATGATAACTTTACTAGGGATCATAATGGGGTGGTTTCCCGTTGCCTTCCCCATCGCAGTATCACAGCCGCTTAACTCATAATGTGAGTGACGCCTGTGAGTATCTGGAATAAACCTACAGGATTTTTACTTCCCACAGCCTTAATCCAGTAATGACATTACTGCTGCCTAATGTCATATCCTCAGTTGATCCGCGGGTACTTATTTGGCAATACCTTATTCGTACCTGTCCTGCATATCTGCAGGAACTTTCCCTATCAGCCATATGGGACGTGCCGTGTCGAGGTTGAGGACATCCCCCGCCCAGTCTGTCTTCCGTGAAGTACAGAAGAGCCCCTACTCAGTTCAGAGCTCCTCCTCCACGAAAGCTAGACCGGCCACGGTTCTAAAGAACGCCAAGTTATTTTATTATTGGATAATTTTGAATCCCATTTATCGGTTTCTGCTATTATTACTGCAAAGATAATGGAATTACAATTCTAACTCTTTCACCCCACACATCTAACAAATTGCAACCATTGAATAGGACTCTTTTTGGACCATTTAAAAGGTGTTTCAATCAAGGACCAGATGACTGGATGCTCTTTTATCCAGGGAAGGCATTATCAATTTATGACCTTGCACCAATATGTATAAAAGCTTGGGATCGATCTGCAACTCCTTCCAACATAAAATCTGGATTTCGTTGCATTGAAATTTGACCATTGGATAAAAATATTTTTAGTGAAGAAGACTTTCTATGCTCGTTTGTAACAGACAGAATGGTTCATTCAACATCAAAAGACCCAATGTTTCTTCATCAAGTGAATTTTCAAATCGAAATGTAAAAGTGTCATCGCAATTCAGCTTCACTGCATTGTCACAGCCCCACATTCTAGTTCAAAGCAAGCACAAGAAAGATTTCTTATCTCCATCCCAAATAAAAGCATACCCGAATGCTCCAGAAAGAAAATTAACTAGAAAAGGTCCAGTAAAAAGAACAACCATAATAGCAACCGATACTCCGAAACGCAATGCAATTGCAGAAAAGAAATTGAAAAAAGAGACACCACAAATTAATAAAAAAAAAATAGAGATGGTAAAGCGGAGAGTAATGAGCGAGTCTTCTTCCTAAGAGAACATATTCAGGCATATTTAGATTTAGATTTGGAAAATGATGAAGATCAGGATAAGGACCTTATTAGACTTTGAATTGATAGTTTCGTGGTTTGTAAAGTGTTTGGAAAAAAATCTGTTCGACTTTATGCCGCCAAAAAGTTGTTGTAATTGCTATAACGTGAAATTTTTGAAAAAATAAGTTGCATCCAACCAGTTTATAGTTAGTGAAGAGCGTCCAGCATTTGTTACATACGAAGAAGTGATTGTAAAGCTACCAAATCCTTTGACAGATCAAAGTGCCAGATATAAAGACGTGATATATTTTAACATTGATCTTTTCCTAAAGAATTCCTAATTCCATGTGCGAATTTTGTTCTAAACGTACGTTGTGTTGTCTAACTTAGTAAAATGTAAATGTAAAAATAATTTAATAATAAAATATTTTGTAAATTACTGTATGATTTGAAATTTCTCTGATTGCTTTACAGTATTAGGAAAATTACAGTAATGATCGTCACCGAATTGAATTAAGAATTAAGTATCGTTTAAAAAACGTTTATGAATAGATCAAATATTTTAAGTTACTACTGATCTTTATCGCAACAGTGAATTTTATTTACCTTTATCAAATTCAGTGGTTTTTACTTATTACAAACTTACGGTTTGTTATCTTAATTTTGAATTCCTTGTTTGTTTGTGGTATGTTTAGCGTTGTTCGGTGGTTTAGCTATGACATGTATGACGTCATAGTTCAACGACAGAAATCGCCTTACACGTCAAAATATCACTAGATTTTTGTAAATAAAAGTGAAAATAGGGCAACCAACAAAAATTATAATTCTATGAATAAATAATTCATAGTTAAAAATAATAAACAATAAATTGAAAGGTTAAAGATAAAAGTGGACGTATTGTTATTGGTGCTTTAGTAACGTTAAGTGTAAATCATCCAATAGGGCTTGGCTTTCTTTATAAATGAATAGAAAACTATGAAAACATTACAAAGGCGAAAATGAGTACGTATTACCGTTATTTATTAATGAACAAATAATAACTACATAAAAACATATTTTCAGATGAAGTAATAGTAGAGTATGACTATACTGCGAAAGAATCTGATGAGCTGACAATAAAAAAAGGTGACATCATTAAAGATGTAGTCAAGAAACCAGGTGGATGGTGGGAAGGTGTGCTCAAAGATAAAAAAGGAATGTTTCCAGACAATTTTGTTCGACCCTTAGATAAAGACGGTGTAGTTTTCAGGAATAGCAAAGATGTATGCAGAATAAAACAATGCAGGGTAGTATTTTCCTATAATCAAGACCATGAAGATGAACTAAACTTAAAGGTAGGAAAATTTGATTGTATATTCGATTTTTATGTAGATTTTAATTCAATGCAACCGGCAGTTCAGTCACAATTTAATACTAATTGTAACAGTTAAAAGATCCATGGTATTGTTAACACTGTAGAAATAATGAGTCATATGTACACTAAAGTTGTTTGTGATGTTGTCACAACAACCCAAAACAGGTCCAATTCCTTGGAGGTAATCACTGTAATAGAGCTAGATGTCTGTTAGCTCAAAACTCCTGGAAAACTTCTATTTTCTCTCAGGGATGTTGATATCTTTGATTTAAATTAATAAAATGATGGAATTGTCAGTTTTGATCGCCTTTGCAAATCAGTTTGTTTTTAGTCTTCTAATAATATACTCAGATCTTTTTTGCTGTATGCCTTAGATTTAATATATTTTGAAGATGATTTCCCATTGTGAAGATTTGGTACAAATATAGTGCTTGATGCCAATAAGTCTGTCTTTAAAGTACAAAGCATGCTCAGATCTATTTGTTATAGTTTTTTTTATCACAATAATGGCATATTTCATTCACGATTTTGTGATCTGTGATACATCTAGAGGGGAACATTTTTGACATGAGAGGAGCAACAAAACAAAGTACTTACTTGTTTGTTTTTTTTTTTTAATTACTGTGTTTACCTTGCCATAATACAAACAGTTCATTACAGATTTTTGTCTGAATCTTTTCCTCATTTTGCTTCAAGAAATATTTTAATTTACTTTTTTAATTAGGAATATGTATCAATTTTATATATTATCTCTTTGCTAATGCTAATGTAGCAAATAATAGACAACCTCATGCTGCTACTTTTGATAGCCAAGATTCAAACTCTATTCTTATGAAGATTTTAGAAGAATTCAAAGCCATGTTTAATCAAATCTTGAAAAATCTTTAAAAAATAGAAAAAATGGTATGCTGTTGCTAATAATTATGAATAATGATGTTTTATATGTAATTGCTATTTCGAATATTTAAGAAAAGGTAAAAAAACTGATGCTCATAAGCGGCAGTGGCACTGATTTTCATATCCGTGTACCGTTGACGCTTATAAGCGTTGCCTATACTCTACAGTAAACCATTATTTATTTCAAAACATGTAACAAAAATAAACCTAAATATTAATAAAACTTTTGCTGCTATATTCTATTTGTAAATTATGATGCTGCACTTTAGACAATATCCTGGATTTCCAGGACAAGTTTCGCACACATAGAACACATTTTATGTTGTATCCGTCTGTTTTTTTTTTCTTTGGAACAGCTTTGACATCTTTTTCTGTCGAGGTGTTTTTTACCTAGAGTCGCTTCACTTTTTATCAGCCTATGTTCGCTATTTGATGCTTTTTTTATTTAAATTCTCATAAGGAGGGAAAATTTCATTTATGATTGCCATTCTAAAATCAAATGATGACATTTTCTGTCCAGAATATATATTATATAAGTGAAAGCATTATTGAGCATCATGTCCATAATATGGAAAAAAATTTCTTTGGCCATCATTACTCCTTTACCATATTGCACAATGGTTTCTCCCTTTTTCAGCTTAAGTACTGAAATAACAGCTTTGGGTGTCATTTTTCTATTAGACCGAAGTATGCAGGTGCAGTGAGTCTGATTCTTAATTAGAGTTCTGGCTAAAGAAAAACTGTTGTAATAGTTGTAAAATTGTCCATATAAATATGATGGCCAACATTTAATAATCCATGCATTAAATATGGGACAACTTTTTCAGAATGTCCTTTACCTCCAGTATCATTTAACATACCAGTATATACAGCAAATTTCTGAGCAATAACTCTAGGGCTTGTTAATAAATATAACTTAATCCCATATTTGTGTTTTTTTAATGTATTGCTTGAACATAAGCCTGCCGCAGAAAAGAACCATAGATTCATCTAAAGATTACTCACATCCTGGATAAAATATTTCTGCGATTTTTTCATTAAAGAAATTTATTATCAGTCGTATTTTGTAAAGTCTATCTTCAGGTCTAGATTCATCTGGTGGGGGATTTCTGGAGAAATGAAGTGCTCGCAGTATCAGCAAGAACCTGTTTCTACTCATACTAGAAGAATATAATGCCATACTGGCGTTATTGAATAAAGGGTCTCGTTTTGAATAATCGCGCATCCTTGGTGTTCCTACAACACCCATATGTAAATATATTAATAATTCTTTCTTCATCACATTTTTCTATGAACAAATTCTAGATTTTTCTTGTGCCTGCACTGATAAAAAAATATTTTCCTCTTTATTTGTTTCATCAACTATAAATTCTGAAATGTTATCAGTAAATATACTAGGTACGAAAAAAACAGATTGGAGTGTTTTCTGGTATAACTGTATTGAATTACTGATATTTTAGTAACGGAAAATCTTTCCTCTCACCTGGTACATTTTCCCAACAGATGTCGGAATATTCATCTACAGTTTCTTCAGCTGGAGGTTGTTGTAAATCTACATTTTCTTCAGCCGCAGGTTGTTGCGAATCAGATATTACTTCTCCAATTTCATTCTCACTCTATGAGTCCGTTCCTGTCCATCCGCGATAAAATTCCTCTTTCAATTCAGAATCACTAAACTCATCACTATTTTCCAACATTTCTAACAATTCTTCTGGAATTACCAGCCTCAACATACTCATTTTGCATGATAATAAAACAATAAAAATATTTGAAAAACTTGAACCACATGTATTTATGAGTAAAAAATTTCCTTCTTGAGTGCCTACTGAGAAAGATGCAGCACAACTGCGTAGATTTCTGCATCATAAAGGAATATCTAACACCTTTATGGACATAGTTCCAAGTTATGACCTATCATTGAATCAGTTACCAATTATTGCAACAACTGCTTAACTAACAAATAACCTACTTCAAAACTGCATGGACCTAGAACAATGCTGGATAAAAACATTGAATTAAACATAAGACTAAAAAGCCTTCCAGAAATTGAAGCAGCTGCAGATAACCTTATGACATTATTGTAAAACACTGCAAAAGAAGCAACACCAAATGATGCAGATAGAAATAAAATCGGGGATAGAATAATTATTTCACTATAAATATAAAATTCATTCTCGAAAACAGAAGAGCAAGAGCCAAATGGCAACAAAGTCAGCATCCAGCAGACATTTTACAATCATTTAACTAATAAATTAAAATCACTAAGGTAAATGACCAGTCATTGCCACTATAAGAAAGTTAAAGCTAAAAACCATATAAAGCCAAAAAACCAATAATTGCCACACAATTTTTCAAAATACCAATTATTGCCACCCAGTCATTGCCATACAGAAATAACTCAACCTTTTACTGAAAAATCTTGTTTATTAATAAAAATTCCACAGGTTTTAGGCCTCAAATACATCCACTGGTAAAGTAAATTCATAACGGATCTGTTCACCAGTGGATAAAACAATAGGGGTCAGTAGTATGCCTAAAACACGATTTTCGTTAACAAAGTAGATGTATTTTTCATCACAAATAAAAATGTTCTTTTCAGCACTAACAGATTTCATAGACATTACTTGTACATCGTTATTGTCCATAAGGCCTTGAATAATACAAACATATCTGTATGTTATGGATTTTTTTTACCACCTAGGAATTTCACAAGTACATAGTTTCCCACACTAAGTTAGTCCCACGTGAGTTAATGGGCAAAATTCTTTGTTAGGGTCATCACAAAAGTCTATGTGCAGTCTATCACAGCTGCTACCACTCTCCACCCACTCTTCATCCTTTCCATCGTCATCAGAAATATCCCGTTTTAGCTTCTCTTTTAGTAGACATTCTTGCTCTCTTGAAATTTTTCTTTGGTTCTTTTTCTTTTCATTTTCTTTTTTCAAGTAATATTCACGCCAAGCTTCTGATTGTACTCTCCAAGTGTACATGTTATGTACTTGGTTCAGGAGTAGACAATATATCTGAGCTACGAGTACCAGAGATATTTGGTTGGAAATTTTTTACTGGTGTTCAGTTGAGTTGGAAATATGGTAGAGGTAATGGATTTTGGGAACAGCTATGACCTTGAACATTTCACATAAGCTTGTGTACTAAATAGGCATAATGCATAGCTCTTGTCAAAATCCAATACATTAATAATATAATTACATATCTTCGATTCTAAAATATTGTAAAAGACTTTAAAGAGTATGAGTAAGAAAAGAGATATTTAGTTATATCCTTTGTGGCATTTTCAAGGTCATAGCTGTTCCCAAAATCCATTAACTCTAATATTGTTTTGGATGGTACATTTAATTTGGTTTGGTAGTGTTTCCATTGTCCATTCTTTCCATATGTTAAAAAGGGATTTATCCTCAATAGAACCATTCCAATCCCGATTTTCATTTAAAGTTACTTTGAACCTATTTAAAGTTTCTTCACCCGGCTTTCCTTCAAAATAATTAAGTGCTTAAGTGACACTCTTTGTGTCACAAAGCTTGTCGAAACCATTTGTCACTGGGATGGCTATGAATAAATGATTTCTCTCTTTCTGTAGAATTTATTATTTTCTGAACTGTATCCAAAAACTGAACTTTTGAAACAGGAAAATGTCTTTCTGATAGATGTAAAATCCATTTCACTAAGACTGATTCATCTTCTTTGGTTAAAATTGTAAAAATTTTAATATAGAACAAAATAATGGTGACTTTCCATCTCTCTTATGCCTCAAAGTACTATGAGGAACTCCATGAATTTTTGCTGCTGTAGCTGCTGGGATTCCCTTTTTCACATTCTCTAGGGCTTTGGCCAATTGCTCTTTCAAATAATTCCGTTTAGGTGCCATTTCTGGAATGAATAAAATACTTGTAATACCAAATATTAATGTAACCAATGATTGCCACTTTAGAACCAGTGATTGCCACCACTGGCAATAATTGGTAAAAGTAAAGTTTTTTAATAAAAAAAATAGTGGCAACACCATAATTTCAAATAGTAAATTTACACATTATATAATGAATTAAAAATAAGCCAAACCAATAATGACCACTTGTGGCAGTGACTGGTATTCATAAAATATTTTGTAACCAGTCATTGCCCGGTAGATTTCTTTAGAAATATGTACCTTTAACTGAATTTAAACAGCAAACAAATGTAGTTTAGAGTATTTAAGAGGAGCACATGTGTAAATAATTTTATAAAACAATCATTTACAAAAGTGAATAAGAAAAAGAAAATGTACTTACCTTAATATTTTCATAATAAATCACCAAAAATAGGAAGACATTTTACATAACACTACTCTAAGGGGTATACAACAAAAATGGCTGAAAGTAATTTTCTTATTTTCTTAGAATTTAAGGGTCAGTGGCAATAATTGGTAGAGTGGCAAGGACTGGTTGTTTACCTTACTAAAAATCGCAAGAGAAGAATCAGTCAAAAAATATTTACTTAACACAACTTAATAGATATGACCATTCAATATGGAAACCAATCAAATCATCCTTAAAACCTAAAACAATATCGCCACCAATATGAAAAGGCACAGACATACAGAACCTATGGGCAAGAAGTGATAAAGAAAAATCAGAATTATGTGCTGAACATTTAGCAACATTATTCCAACCGCACAACAATGAAGAAGATCAATAAATTATTAATTTTTTAAATTCAGAACAACCATAAATAAAGCCAATTAGACTAACAACACAAAAAGAATGTAAAGAAGAAATGTTGAGACTAAATATCAAAAAGTTGCTAAAAGAATTGTCAAAAAAGAGTATAACATACCTTACATATATATTTAATGCAATATTAAGTTGTAATTATTGGCCTAATAATCTAAAAATTGCATAAATACTTTTATTTCCAAAACCAGGAAAGGATCCCAGTGAAGTCTCATTTTATCGACCTATCAATCTATTATCAACAATCTAGAAATTACTAGAAAATCTTTTAATAAAAAGAATATATCCAGACAGACACAGACTGGATACCAAATTATTTTATTTATTTTATTTTATTTATTCATTCCAACGGTAGAACCATTTACAATAAAATACAAAAAATAGTAAAAAGTAAAAGTAAACAGTTAAAATTTGTACATTAAAACAATATATCATATCACAAAATTTTTAAAAAAGTATCAGTATCACATAGTAAGTATCACATATCTAGATTAATAGTCAGATTCTTAAGTTGCCTTTTAAAAGCATTAATGTTTATGCAGAAAGGATCCAATAGGAGGTCATTGGAAGAGCTAAACATTCTTGACAGGGGAAAATGACGAGCATAATCAGTCCTATGACAAGGAATATGAAAGAGTGCAGTGTGTCGAGTTCTATGCATTGTGTTTAAGTGTACATTGGCCAATAACGAGGGACAATTAATAACATTGTTCAGAATTTTAAACAAAAATAACATATCAGCTCTCAACCTGCGGTTCTTCAATGTATCAATGTTAAAATGAGACATTATTATAGAATAATCTATGAAATAATTTTCAGTATTTTTTATATTAATATGGGCTTTAAAAGCTAAAGATCTTAGAAACTTCATCTGAACGCTCTCCAATCCATCAATGTATACTTGATGAAACGGGGACCAGACAACAGAGCAGTATTCAAGACCTGAACGTACCAGAGAGCAATACAATAATTTAAATACAATAGGTGAGAGATCATGACTGTTGCGATAAATAAAACCAAGATTACGAAATCCTGTTTCCTTAATTTTAAGAAAATGGCTTCTAAATGTCAATTCACAATCCAATAATACACCCAAATCTCTAATCTCAGTAACTGAATCCAAGAGTACATCATTAAGAATATATCTATTAGCCATTAGATTATTTATACGACCAAATGAAATACAAGAACATTTAGTTGGATTTAAGCTTAAACCATTTTGTTTTGACCATAAACATATGTTGTTTACATCATCTTGCAGGAGATCTCTATCGATTTATTATGTATACAACGAAATATCTTAAGATCATCAGCAAATAGCAGGAAGTGTGAGTTTTTGATAGCCTTACCAATATCGTTAATGAACAAGTTAAAAAACAAGGGACCACAATGAGACCCTTGTGGTACACCAGAATAACAATGAAATTCTTTTGAAATATAATTGTTAATATGAACTTGCTGTGTATGTCCCATCAGAAAACTTTTAATCCAATTAACAATGGGGTCACCAAAGCCAGATGCATGAAGTTTGTGGACCAAAAGATTATGATTAACCTGGTCAAAGGCCTGTGAGAAATCAGTGTAAACGCTGTCAACCTGAATTTTATTCTCAAATGCACCCAACAAGTATTGTTGGTAATTGAGAAGGTTTGTTACAGTTGATTTCCCATTAGAAAAACCATGTTGTTCATCAATAATTATGTTTCTGCAAGCCCAGGTGAGATTTATCAATACCAATTTATCAAGAAGTTTCGGGATTGCTGATTGAATAGTTATACCTCTATAATTGTTAACACACTCGCGATTGCCAGATTTATAGATAGGTGTAAGAAAACTATTTTTCCAATATTGTGGAAATACAGATGACAACGATAAATTGAAAATTTGTTGTAAAGGTTTACAAAGGGAAAAAATACAGTTCTTAATAAGTGCTGCAAGGTATACTATCAGGCCCTGAAGAATATGTAGTTTTTAAACTGCTAATCCCCTCGAAAACATCAGTCAGACTAAACTTCAGACTCTGGAAATCCACATTATAGTCCAATTTAAAATTAGGTACATTACACTCACTATCATTATATGTACAGTTGCGGTCACGGAATAGTTTACACCTTACTTTTTATATTGTAATACTGTAAAATGGCAGTGTCGTACGGATTTGATAAATGTCAAAGTCAAAAAATTTCAAAACGTCAATACTTTCGCGAGTGTTCAACAATAAAATAAAAGTATATTAAACTCTTCCAAAATGGTTAGAATACATTTGAATTATGCGCAAAAAGCAAGAGCAATTGCCAAACTCGAAGAAGGTTGGTCACTAAGGCAAGTTGCTGCTGATTTGAACGTGAGTCATATGTGCATATGGAAGATTAAACAAAGATGGGATAATTTTCACTCTATAGCACGGTTGGGCGGTTCAGGAGGGCAGAAGATTTCCACAGATCAACAGGATGAGATGTTAGTAGATTATTTGAGAGAATCTCCTTTTGCCACAGCTCAAAAGGCAAGAGAAGAGGCAGCGTTTCCAGGCAGTATTCGCACTGCACTTCGAAGAATTAAAGCAAGTGGACTGCTAAATTGTGTAGCTGCACGGAAACCTTTTTTGACTGAGGATCACAAGAGGAGACGAGTTGAATTTTTTAATGAATTTATAAACCGCGATGAGAATTTTTGGTCTAGGGTTGTATTTTCCGATGAAAAAGTATTTCAGTCGTATAACAATGGTCGAATAAGAGTTTATAGGCCGAGAAATCATAGGTATGATGAACAGTATACGCATCATTTAAGAAATAGTGGAGGATTCTCTGTCAACGTATGGGGATGGATAAGTGCCGAAGGCCCGGGCGTTTGTTATCATGTAGAGGAAAAGTTAACAGGATTATATTACAAACATATTATTGAGCACACAATGTTGCCATCGGTGATCCAGAGATTCCCCAACAACGACTTTATCTTCCAACATGACAATTGCCCGGTGCATACGAGTAGAATTGTTCAAGAATGGCTAGAAGAAACTGATGTTAATGTTCTTCCGTGGCCTTCCCGTAGTGCAGACTTTAACCCCGTCGAAAATGTGTGGGCAGAGTTAACAAAGAAACTAAATGAAAGAAACCTTAGACCACGGAATAGAATTGAATTATGGGAAGCAATTGAGCAGGCATGGGAAGAGCTTGTTAACTATAACATGAGGGGATTGGTGCTATCTATGAACAGAAGACTGCAAAATTGTATTGACAAGAATGGGGCTTCCACCAAATATTAATTATTATTTATCATTGTTTATCGTTATTTAATATAAAATAGATTTAAAATAAAATGCATATTAAAAAAAAAGACTTCTTTATTTTCGTTATTAAGATCATAATCCATTTTATTCAAAAAACTGTTTTCTATATTTTTCATTTTGTAAAATATTTTGATATTTTAATTTTAATCTACCTATTCTAGCTAGTACACCACTGGCAACGTCACTTTGACGTAAAAGGTGCGTTTAAACGAAGTAAAAATTTAAAAAATGGGCTCCTAGATACGTGAACCTGTAAACTATTCCGTGACCGCAACTGTACCTGAAAAATAGCTGGCAAATAAATTGACTATTTCATCACCATTCTGAGCTATTACATCCCCACCTTTATTAGACATTACATTAGGATAAGCACTAGACCCACGTGTAGTACTAACATACCTCCAAAAAGAGTGGGGATTACTTGAAAGATTTGTTTGAATATTCTCTAAATAGTTCTTATAACATACTGCTTGTAATGCTTTACATCTTTCCCTTAACACCGAAAATTCATCGTATGAGTTGCTTGATGCTTTAAAATTGTTGTGAGCTATTTTTTTCTGTATGACAAGCTCAATTCTCGCGAAAACCAAACTGGAAAGTTTAATGATTTAAACCGTTTGATAGGAACAAACATATTGATGGCATCATATAAAATATGGTAAAAATTTTCTAAGCAGCAATTTATATCTGATTCATCTAATACATTGTTCCAAGGAATTGAGGCTAAATATTCATTTAAAACTTGGTAATTACATTTTTTAAAATCATGATAGAAGACATCATATTTAAGAAACAAATTTAAATTTGCTTCATGTAACACTATAGTATAAGCTGAATGATGTTGCGAAGTATTCAATAGAATATCCGTTGAAATCGACACAACTGCATCTCTCTGAGTACAGAAAACTAGATCTAAAAATTTATTATTAAGGTTAGGCAAAGCATTTACTTGTAACATATTTTGAAAATTGTAGCAAGTACAAATAATATTTGCTGCAGAGTGATGAGGAAATTGATGAGGAAATTATCAGACTAGATTTCAACGAGAACACTCAAATCCAGCATTGCCACTGAATAACCCATAAAATTATCTCTGCATTAGAAAAAAAGAAATATTGCCCAATGGTATCGCTAGATATAAGTCAAGCTTTTGATAAGATTTGGCATACAGGACTTCTTTATAAAATTAAACAAATATTTCCACTATTGTTTAGAATATTTACATCATACTTGGAAAACTGACAGTTCAGAACAAAAGTAAATGGAGAAATATCCAAAATGCATCCCATTGGGGCAGGAATTCCCCAAGGCAGCGTCCTGGGTCTCTATTATATTTATTATATACATCTGATCTACCAACTTCAAATAAAGTAACAATTGCCACATTTGCAGATGACACTGCAGCACTCAAAAGTCATAAAGACATCACCATAACTACACAACAACTCCATGACTACTTGTATGAGCTTGAAAATTGGCTGGAACAATGGAAAATAAAAGTAAATGAAAACAAGTCAGCCCACATAACTTTCACTTTAAGACGGGAAACGCCATCACTCATATAATATATCAACAATGAGGAAATACCCAGGACTAAAACAACCAAATACTTTGGGCTACACTTGGACCAAACTCTGTGTTGGAAGGAACATATCAGCAAAAAAGAAAACAAATACAACTAAGACAAATAAAATCAATTTGCTAATTGGAACAAATTCTAAGCTGTTAATAAATAATAAAATTTTAGTTTATAAAACAGTTATCAAACCAATATGGACATATCTCATAGAGCTGTGGGGCTGTAGTAGTAAATCCAATATTGCTATAATGGAAAGATGTCAATAAAAAATCTCAAGAGTAATTGTTTTTGTACTCTGGTATACCAAAGAATATATGAGGATCTCACATTTCAACAGTGAAAAAAGTAATCCAGCAAAAGAAGACTAAAGTGATATTGGCCAACAGACCAGTAATATGGATATGTGATTCTGTAGGGGACTACATCACGCCAGAATCAAGGAACAGCGCCTAAACTCATCACATTAATATCAGATGTCGCTATTTGCGTCAATACGAAGCCATGTTAGAGTTGCTTCTTAAGACAAAAAAGATTTATTTTCACGTTCAGAACGCCTGTGAATGGCTGTTCTGATGAACCATATTAGGGCAAAATACGTATAAGCAGTGAAACCAAATCTTGACTGTCTTTTTCTTTTCATCACATTAACTTTTAGAATACTAAAAAATATTTCACCTGTATCCCTAGGTAGGGGTATAACACGGACCCCTACCTGGGGATACAGGTGAAGACCACAACGGTAGGCACGGCGGAGAAGATCTTCGGTACGACGTGGATGGCGGAAGTGGCATCCCTGGATTTTAGGGATGGTATAAAATCAAACCGTCGGTCAGATAGCTCAGCGGGCTGTGCGGCTGCCTCTCATTCGCTTCACTGTCGAATGGTTCAGTAGATGTGGGATCGAGCCCCAGCTCGGTGTACAGAAAACAAAAAGTCTAACGCAGCAGTTTAAAATTCTAGATGAATCTGCGGCTTAGACTAGAATATGCTGGGATCTGATCGGCCTATGGTGGAGCAGTACGGCAAGAGATAAGGGCTTGCGGCTCGGTGATACTCCTCCATAGATCCCTACCGGACGGGCGTAACGCCTAAAAAACCGGATATATATATACATATATATATATATATATATATATATATATATATATATATATATATATATATATATATATATATATATATATATAAAATCAAACCGATAGCGTCTGACGCATATTGGGCGGTTGTCAACAGCGTCTGTACCCATAATGGGCGGCTGAACTACAAACTCGTCAACACGCAAAGCAAGCGTGACGTTTTAAATGCTATTACTCCTTATTTATTATGTCAGATACGAATACAAAAACGGATTTACCCTAGATGAGTAGAAAGAAAAATTCAGAATCTCACACTGATAGACTATCAGTCAGTCCCACGGATTCTGGGGGGACAAAATTCTGACATATTTTAGAAAACCATCTAACAGATATATATCTCTAAAAATTGCAACTTTCAATGCAAGAACCCTGCTATCAGAAGAAAAATTCATAGAAATGGAATCTGAACTTGATAATAAAATCAATTGGGACATTGGTGTCGCTGAGGTCAGAAGGAAAGGAGAAAGCCCAACGACTTTAAAATCCGGTCACATTTTCTATCATGTCGGAGAAAAAGATGGGAATGGAGGCATTATGCTCTTTATTAATAAAAAACTAGCTGAGAATATCATATCAGTAAAAGCAGTTTCCACAAGAGTTATACTTGCAAAATTACAACTAAACACCCGTTACTCCATAAAGGTCATTCAAGTCTATGCACCAACATCGAGTCACGCTGACGAAGAAATAGAGTAGTCTATGATGACTTGTACACAGCTGTTTCAGAAGACCAAGAACATTTTACGGTAATATGTGGCGACTTTACTGCCAAAATAGGAATAAGCACTGGACCCAGCTGAAAATGCCCTCGGAAATTTTGGCACACCAGGTAGAAACGAAAGGGGCGAAATACTCTTAAATTTCCTATTAGAAAACAATCTATATTTAATGAATAGCTTCTTCTATCAGAAGATCCATAGAAGATGGACTTGGAAGAGCCCCGATGGTAAGACAAAAAATGAGATCGACTTTATCATCACTGACAAAAAACATATAGTCAAAGATGTTACAGTCTTAAATCAATTTTCGGTTGCAAGCGATCATAGAATGGTCCGAGCAACTGTAGAAATCAATATTAAGCAAGAAAGACTGAAGATGATAAAAAGTAAAAAATTCAAACCTTGGATGCGCCCAACGAATGAACTTGACTTTGAAAAATACATCACCAGTAACTTACTCAGAAATACAACAAGAGAAGACGTAAATAACCTAAACGAAGAAATAGTAGATACATTAACACAAGCTCAGGAAAAATTTGGCCCTAAACATGGAAAAGAACAAAACATTAGTAAAGAAACGAAACAAAAAATGGAAGATCGTAGAATGCTGAGAAGTCAAGGAAATGTTGACTCACAAGATATAAACAGCATCAATAAAGAAATCTCTAAAGCCATCAGGCGGGATATTAGAAAATACAACAACGAGAAAATTATAAAAACTATAAAAGACAACAAAAGCATGAAAGCAGTGAGGAGAAAAATGGAAAATGGCAAAAAAGAAATCTTCCAACTTAAAGACAAAAATGGAAATATTATCTCAGATAGACTAAGCATATTACATATAGTGGAAAGTTTCTATGAAACATTATATAAAAGTCAAGTTATTTCAGAGCTCATCGAACAACCAATACAAAAGGTACATAATGTAGGATCGGAAGATATACCATATATATCACGAGAGGAAATTCAACACGCCCTCAAAAATATGAAAAATAATAGAGCTCCGGGGGAAGATGGTGTAGTCATTGAGACAATTAAACTAGGAGTTCCACTTTTGATGTCCCGAATCCAAACACTTTTTAACCTATGTCTGCATAGTGAAAACATTCCAAGTACATAAAAGAATTCGGTTACAATCCTCCTTCACAAAAAAGGGGATAAATTAGATCTCGGAAACTATAGGCCAATTAGTTTGCTTAACCACCTATACAAGCTCTTTGCTCGAATACTGACAAACAGATTAGAAGCAAAACTCGATTTCTATCAATCAGAAGAACAGGCAGGATTTCGAGCGGGACACGGAAAAAACGACCATTTGCAATGCCTTAAAACTCTAGTTGAAAAGTCTATCGAATATAACAGACCCCTAGCTCTTATCTTTGTCGACTTCCACAAAGCATTTGACACAGTCGAAACAGTTGCTATCTTAAAAGCACTATCAGAATGCAGAATAGATCACAGGTATGCAAATATTATTCGAAATATATACGAAAATGCGACAACAACCGTTAACCTCCATTGCATGACTGAGAAGATAAAAATTGGCAGAGGGGTGCGGCAGGGAGATACCTTGTCGCCAAAACTATTTATAACAGTTATGGAGTACGCATTTAAACGACTAGAGTGGGAATCAAAGGGTATTAGCATCGATGGAAAGATATTCAATCATCTCAGATATGCCGCTGATATTGTTCTTATAACAGACAACTTAGGAGAAGCCAGAGTTATGCTACAACGACTACAGCAAGTAACCCAGGAAGTCGGTTTAAAGATAAACTATGGAAAAACAAAAATGATGACCAACCTCGCCCCCAATGAGCTAATAGAAATCGAAAAGTCGCCCATAGAACTTGTAGAAAAATATGTGTATTTGGGTCACGAAATAAGGTTAACGCGAGATAACCAAACATGCGAGCTACTCAGAAGAATAAGTCTGGGTTGGGCAGCATTCGGAAAAATGAGAGACGTATTTAAACAAATATACCGATCCATTTAAAAAGAAAAGCCTTTAACCAGTGCGTTCTACCAGTCCTCACATACGGAGCAGAAACCTTAACTCTCACAAAAACATCAGCCGAAAAATTGAGAAGGACACAACGAAAGATGGAGAGATCAATGCTTGGAATAAACTTAAGAAATAGAATAAGAAACGAGGAAGTCCGTAGACCAACCGGAGTAGAAGACATTATCGAACATATTACAAGCCAAAAATGGAGATGGGCAGGACATGTTGCAAGAATGAAAGACGACAGTTGGACAAAAAAATTGCTTGAGTGGAGACCACGGGCTGACAAGCGAAGCCGAGGAAGACCCCCAACGCGATTGACCGACGACCTAAAAAGAATCGTGACCAATTGGATAGCAGAGGCGCAGAACAGAAGCAGATGGAAAAATCTAGAGGAGGCCTATGTTCAACAATGGACAACTCAGGGCTGATTGATGATGATGATGATGAACTTTTAGAATAGATGTTTTTATTGTGAATGTTAATTTTTACTTAATTTAAAAAAAAATCTCTTGCTAAAACTTTCAGAGCAAATTTTTCTAAATGTATTTAATTTGTTCATATCTATTGTAACATTAATTTTATACTAAAATGTTGCATATCAGAAATTTGCTGTTATTTATTTACTTAAATGTGAATTTCATGCAAAAAATTCTTGCTGTTAAGATATTCTAGTGTTGTTAATGAAGTGACTCATCAAGAGGCAAATATGGATTTTTATTACTGTATCTATTTTAAGAAAATGAGTATTTGTGTCAAAATAGTTGATTGTTTTAATATGTTTAAATCAACTGAATAATGAAGACAAAAATCTGCTAGTGCTTTATTAAAATTCCTCAAAAATTTTAGTTATAAGTATATTACACCTTGAAAATGATATAATATAATGACTAATTTGGAAATTTTTGTAATTAACTGCAATTAGATGCTCATGTTTTTATTAGTAATAAAAATATTATCAATGTTGTACATGTCACAATCACAAATTAATTGACAAATGCATAAAATATATTAAAAACAAATTTTTGTTACACTAAGTATTTATAAGATAAGGAAACATATTTTGCAATTTTGATAAAAATATCTCACATTTTTCTATTGTTTTAACACTTTTACTATTGAATCTATTGCTTTGTTTCTTATGAAGACGTGTCCATTAGGATTATGAGGAAAGATTCATACTTCTGCTGTTTATTTTACTACTATAATAATAATAATGTAAAAGCCATTAATAACACCATAAATGGTGTAATGGAAGTACCCTTTCCCATTCAGATTATTTGTTCGCCTTTAAATACAAAGAACTGTGATTCCAAATGTTAATATCAAAAACTAATTTATGCCTGGATTCTTATTACTGGATTTAATCTAAAACTATGATGTTAATAGTCAGGTATTAGTCAATATCGTAAATTAATAATGTTTTTTTGTCCATCCTCAGCATCAAGGAAGTAAATTCCACCAGATCCAATGTTCACAGCTTCTATCCAAGTATTGTACGCAATACTTTATTGTTGATTTAATTGTGGAACATTTTAATGAACTATTTTAACAAATGCTTTAGTGTTGAACTGTTGTGCTCTTTTGTAAGGTCATAAAGGAAATGAGTAACATTTAGTTACTGTCAAATATTAATGGTGCGTTATAAATTTTCTTTGAAAGATATATCAAGTCATATAAAAAAACTATGTCTTGATAACAAACTAAATTATTTTACTGTATTCTATTTGATTCTATTTTATATTATTTTGTTTTACTCTATTTTATTCTAGTTATTCTATTTTACTCTACTTTATTTCATTTTATTCGGAGTTTTTTGGTGGATCGCATTTAGTGGATCGCATCTTTCATCTCCTCCAGTACCTAGAACATCCTCTTCTTCGTCGATATTTCGTTGTACCCTCACTTTGTTTTTTCTTGATGGTATCTTATCATTCGTCAGGAGACGATGGGCTATCTGATCGGCTGTCAGATTGTCAGATTGTCATTGATTTTGTCAGATTTGGTACCGGGGCAGCGGGATTATTGTCAAGATTCCGAATTAATTTACAAGCGCTTCTGCTGTTTTGTTTCATGTCTCAAAGTTATCCGGTTCCTCAAAAACAAAGTTAACGTTTGGCGGTTTTTAGATGGACGTTACCGTACAAGACTTTAATTCCACTGTGAGGATCTCGATGTGTTAGATGTGGAAACTATGTCGTTATTTGACTCGTGACCAACTGTCCGTTCTGTTGGTGGATATCGCATATAGGACTTCCTCCCCGGCCTGTATTATTGCTGCCGAAAAGGGATCGTCTTGATATAGTTGCTAGTATCTTTTAAATGGGGGTTTAGACTCTTCATTTAGTAATTGATGGATTCGACCGTTACTTGATGGAAATTCATTTTATGTAACAATAAAACACTGAAAACTTTGTTTTCAAACTTCCACAAAATTTATTTTAAATATTATCACTACAGCTGTTTCGGCTGATTGCCTTTCTCAAGTGATCTATTTTGGCTTGGGTTTACAAATTTATAGTCTCTAATGAAATAGGTTGAGGAGGGGAGAACTGTTTGTCTCAAGTTGGTCATTCCCGTATTCAAACAGTTTTTATATTGGTGGAGATACGTAGACGACGTACTGGTATGTTTCACAGGAACTAACAGGCAACTCGACCAATTTTTATCATATATTAATTCAGTTCATAGTCATATTCAATTTACAATAGAAACAGAACAAAATCAATCCATAAATTTTTTAGATTTAAAAATTAGCAGACTTCAAAACAAACATGACTTCTCCATATTTCATAAACCTACCCATACTGACACGACTATACACAATTCGTCATCCCATCCAACACAACATAAACTGGCAGCTTATCATAGTATGTTACATAGATTAACAGAAATTCCGATGTCAAAAGACAACTTTGAGACAGAATTAAATATAATTAAACAAATAGCAGTAAACAACGGATACAACGAACAAACAATTAATAAAATGTTAAATCAAAAACTACACAAGAAAGCCCTGAAATTAGTATTTCCACCACCAGAGAAAAAACCCAGTACCTTCTGCTCGATTACATATACAGGCAAAATAACAACAAAAATTGACAAACACATAAAAAAGAAAGGAATAACACCAGCTTTCCGAACAAATAACAACCTAGGCAAATATATTAAAAATAACAAGAGCCAAAATAAAAAACACTTAAATAGTGGTGTATACAAACTCCAATGTGGCGACTGCCCAAAAACTTACATCGGTCAAACTGGTAGAAACTTTGATAAACGAATAGCAGAACATAAAAGGGCTTTCAAGAATAGAAAAACAGATTCGACATACGCACTTCACCTTTTAGATCATAATCATTCTTTTAATGACAAATTTAAAATTCTTCACATTCAAAATAAAGGCCTTAAGCTATCTTTGTTAGAATCTATGGAAATCAACAAATTAAAAAACACAGATATAATTCTGAATGACCAACTTGAGACAAACAGTTCTCCCCTCCTCAACCTATTTCATTAGAGACTATAAATTTGTAAACCCAAGCCAAAATAGATCACTTGAGAAAGGCAATCAGCCGAAACAGCTGTAGTGATAATATTTAAAATAAATTTTGTGGAAGTTTGAAAACAAAGTTTTCAGTGTTTTATTGTTACATCTTCATTTAGTCCCGCTATGTATTCGGTTCGGCATCCTCTGAGAATATATTTTCGTGATATTTGTTTTCCCAAGCTCCGCCTGGGTTGTCTGATGGGTGGATTGAGTAGCTCATCGGATGACACTGCCGGTCCCAAACCTGGATAAAGGAGGAGGGTCCCCATGGCAAGGCTAGCCACCTACCTGAGGTAAAGAAACCCATATTGGCTCACAGAACTGAAGATTCAGCCTCGGATACCGGACGGAAATATCAGATGACGACACACGCTATGACAATGGAAAAACGAATTGGTAAACGAAAACCTAAAGACCCCATCACACGAATCGCGTGCTGGAACATTACATCGTGGAACGGAAGAGACCAGGAGATCATAATAGAAATGAAGAAACACTATATTGACATCTGCGGAATCTCCGAAACAAAGAAAAAAGGCCAAGGAACATCAAAATACGGAGAATTTATACTCATATACAGCGGTAAAGCTAAACAAGAAAGAGCGCATTCAGGAGTTGGAATTTTGCTGCACGATAAATACACGCAAAACATCGAAGATATCGAATACATCAACGATAGATTATTAAAAATCTATAAAAATGCGTAACATCACAACACACCTGATAAGCACGTATGCCCCAGACATATCTAAGCCCACAGCAGAAACTGAAAATTTCTATCAGCAACTACAAAACGTCGTAGATAACATAAATACGAAACACAAAATTATCGTACTCGGGGATCTTAATGCACGGATCGGAAACGGTGTCATACCAGGTATAAAACAAAAGTACAACGAAGAAATAATTAATGAAAACGGCGAAGCACTAATAGACTTTTGCGCTAGAAATGAAATGAGAATCAACAATACATACTTTCCTCATAAAGACCAACATAAATACACTTTTAACAATAATCGAGGCCAGCGATCAATGATAGATTTTATAATCACAAATCGAGCGATAACTCCGTCACAGGTACTTGATGTCAGAGCACTAACATCTGCTAACCTGGGGACTGATCATAACCTTGTTTTATGTAAGATGCTACTAGAACGTCCGCAACGAAACAGAAAGCCCCCAATGTTCATCGAAAAACATAACATAGAGTCGCTAGCAACAGAGAGTACAAAACTGCTCTATGAGAACAGGATTACCAGCAAACTAAAAGAGATCGACTTAAAACCCGAATGAGGAGTAGAAGATACTTGGCAAAAAATTAAGAAATGCATCAACGAAGCAGCAGAGAAGCGATTGGAAAGCGGAAAATTAACACGAGAGCGACAAACCACACCAAACCGTGGTTTTGCCAAGAGGTAAAAGAACTCTCTGAATTAAAACGCAAATGCTACCTGAGATATAAAAGCACGCAATCGGAAGAAGCTCATGCAGAATATGTCCAAATAAGAAACGAAGTAAACGCCAGAATAAAATCAATCAAAAGAGAACATTTGGGAAATTCACTTGCGACATGGACTACGACCTATATGGTGCCCAAAAGAAAGTATGGAAAATGCTTCGCAGCAGGAAAAAACCAGTTAACGAGTTCGTGCAGACCAAAGGAGTACCTATAGAGACATGGCAACAGCATTTTAAAGAGCTATATGATGCTGAAGAAACGCTGAATATAAACGAAGGCGAAACAGATGTGAGTGCTACAATCAATGACGAAGAAGTAGAAGCAAAGATCAAAAAGCTAAAAAACAGAAAATCACCGGGAACGGATGGTATACCCAATGAACTTTTAAAATATGGAGGCCCGGAACTTGCAAGTAAACTTTCACAACTATTTAACAAAATATTAAACAAAACAGAAACACCAGAGGAATGGCATAATAGTATCACAATCCCCATATTTAAAAAAGGACAAAAAACCTGCCCACAAAACTATAGAGGAATAACCCTCTTAAATACAACAATGAAACTTTTCACGGGTATTCTCAAGGACAAATTGGAAAAGCAAATCACTAATGCTGAAGAATAACAAGGTTTTACAAAAGGGCGGTCTATAACAGACGCAGTATTTATAATAAAACAAATAAAAGAAAAAGCTATAGAGTTCGGCATGCCAGCGTATATTTGCTTCATTGATTTGACGAAGGCATTTGACAGAGTTCGCCTGGGAGACATTCTAAATATATTAATAGAAAATGAAACACCGACCAGTATAACAAAGATACTCCATAACCTAAATAACAACAACGTAACCAAAGTTAGAGCAGGAGACGAATTCACTGAAAATATTCCAATACCGGGAGGAATTAGACAAGGCGACAGTTTAAGCCCCTTCTTGTTTAATCTTCTCATGAGCAAAATTATCAACAAAGTAACATCTCTTAATCTCGGATATAGAATGGGCAACAAAAGAATTGGTATGGTGTGTTACGCAGACGATGCAGCAATTATTGCCGAATCAGAAGATGATCTCCAAAGGCAGCTCTTTCAGTTCTTTCAAACAAGCCGACTACTAAATATGAACATCTCTACCAACAAAACTAAATGTATGACAATAGCAAAAGGTCCGCTCAGATGTAAGTTAGTCGTTGAGGACAACCCCATAGAACAGGTGATGCAATTCAGATATCTGGGCATAGATATATCAAGCACCCACGACCCAGTAAAGGACCTGAGGAGTCAGATCAACAAAGCATCTGCACTGTCAGGATGTCTGCGGGAGATAGTCTGGTCAAATCCGCATATGCGCACAGATAGTAAAATTAGAATCTATAAGACTTGCATACGACCGATCATGACATATGGCATAGAAGTGCGCGAAGATACCAACAAAACGAAACAGATGCTAAGGGTTGCCGAAATGAAAACCCTAAGAACAATAATGGGGAAAACAAGAAGAGACAGAGTGAGAAATACAAACATTAGAGAGCAGTGCAAAATTCAAGATATTGTAAGATGGGGAAGGCAGCGCAAGAGGATGTGGTACAACCATGTAAGACGAATGGATGAGAATAGACTCACAAAAATTGCCCTAGAAAACAATCCGCCCGGTTCAAGACCCCCGGAAGACCACCTAAAAGATGGAGGGATAGTTGGCAATCTACCTCCCAAGAAATTAACCAGAGGCAGCTTCAGAATTAAACAGATCGAAAGATCTACAAAAAGTAGAAGAAGAAGAAGAAGATATTCGTTTTACGATTTGTACAAATTTATCTTATGAATCAGAGCACGATTCTAGCTGGGAAACTTCTTGATCTAATGCTTCAGCGAATTTTTCCCATTTTGCTGTAGTGAAATTGAACCTTCTGTTGAAAGGAACAATTTCGTATCTGATTGCCGCGTTCAAAAGGCAAGTTATTGGTCTGTGCTGTGTTGCGCTTCCAACAATTTTTGTCACCTGGTCTCCAATCCTGTCGCTGACAAATATATTGTCTGGGTTGTAATCTCTGCGCCATCTTCCGCTGTTGAAATACGCGGGCTGGGCTGTTTTGGATCATGAATAAGTTTGAGGTTCATGTTTTCAGCCCAATTTTCTCGTTCTTCGCCATTGGAGTCTGTTTTGTTATACCCGTTATTGTCACGCGATACTGTGACAGTTGAAGTCACCCAGTATAAAAAGGCACTTTTATAAATGAAGACAACGATAGCTCAGCAGAAATCAAAATAAGAATAGAAAAAGCCAGATCCATATTCACTAAAATGAAGAGAGTGTTCTGCGGAAAAGATTTGAGCCTTGAAATGAAACTTCGCCTGATGAGATGCTACGTACTTTCTATGCTGTTCTACGGAATAGAGTCATGGACGTTGAAAAATATTGATACCAAAAAGTTAGAGGCATTTGAACTTTGGATGTATCGCAAAATCCTGAGAATATCATGGATCGAGAGAGTCACAAATGTCGAGGTCTTGAGAAGAATGAATAAAGAAAAGGAAGTCATATTTACGATCAAAAAACGAAAACTGCAATACTTGGGACATATTACAAGAGGCGAAAAATATGAACTGCTTCGAATAATTATGCAAGGAAAATAGCAGGAAAAAGGTCCATAGGAAGAAGACGAAACTCCTGGCTAAAGAATCTACGGGAATGGTACAGCTGTAGCAACAACGAATTGTTTCGGTCAGCAGTTTCGAAAATACGTCTAGCCCTGATGATCGCTAACCTTCGGAACGAAGATGGCACTTAAAGAAGAAAGAAGTATAAATTTTATTTGCTGTGATTGAAAGTTATGCGGTTCCTCAAAAATAAAGTCAGTGTTTCGCGGTTTTTAGATGGACGGTACCGTGCAAGACTGTGAGGATCTCGATGTGTTAAAGATGTGGAAACTATGTCGTTATTTGGTCTGACGAAGACTGCGCTACCATACTGGTCGTGTGCTCTCCAGTACAAGTCTTATACCCGAATCCTTGGTATGCGGCTTGCAGTACCTCGATGGGTTTCTTGAACCAGTAGGTCATCGACACCGTATTCTCTGCACATATTTTATTTATTTATTTATTAACGGGATACCACCCAATTTAATATATACACAAAGAATTACAAGTATTATCTTGTGATACAATAATTATAAAGATATAGTAAATATGTATCAAAAAAATTGGCGATGCAGCTATATAGAAAAAAAAACAAATATTAAAATTATATAAAGCACATAGCAAATATAAATCACATAAAATTACAAAATTTTTTTTTAAACACATTCTACAGACATTTTCCGAAGCGCACAGCAACAAATCAAAGTATATTCTATTTCCATTTAGAATGATTCTACTCAGTGGAGAATGCCTACCAAAGTTAGAGCGATGAAATTGAATTGCAAAATTTTGAGATGTTCTAGTAACTCTAGAGGGAACATTAAAGTCAATTAGAGACAGTAGATCATTGCAATTAATTTTTGAATTCAGTAGTTTATGAAGAAACAAAACATCAGCATACATCCGTCTGGAGGATAGCCTAGGAAGGTTTAATGTATTTGTAATTTCTGAGTAGGAATGGTCGCTTAAAGGCTTGTGTAGTTTAAAACTTAAGTACCTAATGAATTTATTTGGGACTTTTTCAAGCTTGGCTATATGGACTTCATAAGTGGGTAATCAAACGACTGAGCAATACTCAAGAACAGATCTAACTAGGGAAATGTAAATCAGTCTGATGGAATTAATGTTATGCAAACATATAGAGGTTCTAATAATGAAGCCTAACATTTTAAATGCCTGGTTATTCACATAATCAAAATGAGCGCAAAAATTTAGTTTGGAATCTAATTGAACACCTAGATCTCTTACAGTTGAGACAGCCTTCAATGGTTCTTCAGCTAATTTGTAATTATAAGAGAGGTTGTTAATTCTTCTACAGAAACTA
This sequence comes from Diabrotica balteata, assembly GCA_918026665.1. NCBI lineage: Eukaryota > Metazoa > Arthropoda > Insecta > Coleoptera > Chrysomelidae > Diabrotica > Diabrotica balteata. Next base: position 45,286,260 of record OU898284.1, read on the forward strand.
ATGAAATGACATTTTCCAACATTAATGCTCATTTGGTTTCAATTGCACCATGCCATAATTTTGTTAATATTAATTTGGAGTTTTTCACAATCTGAGACGTCTTCGATAATTCTATAGATTTTTAAATCATCAGCGAATAGCAAAAATTTAGAGTTAATTTGAGATTTAATGTCATTAACAAATATATTAAAAAGGAAAGGCCCTAAGTGGCTTCCTTGTGGAACACCAGATGTTACGGAGATCTCACTAGATTGAAAGTGTTTAATTTTAACAAGTTGTATTCTGCTAATTAGGTTAGGTAACTACATAACCAGTTATACAGACTGCCTGGAAATCCAATAGTTTTAAGCTTGTTACACAACAATTTATGATTCACAGTGTCAAATGCTTTGGAGAAATCTGTATAAATAGCATCCACCTGTAGTCTCCTTGCCAAAGCATCAGATATGTATTGCGTGAAAAGTAAAAGATTTGTCAGAAGTTGATCTAAACAACATATCTTCTTAATTTACTAATAGTCCTTCAATATTAATTGAAGTAGTTATCAAAAATGACCTTAACAAAGGCCATTTTGGTTGCGTTTGCATCTGTGTTGGTGCACCGGTGGTGAAAGGATTGTAGCCGACATTACTCGTTTCCAGGGGACGCCCAATTGCTTTCACATGTGATCGAAATCTACGTGCAGGCTCCTTTCATGTCCCCCAGGTGCTTTTATTAAAGGCTGACATAAAAAACATCTTCAATAACTCGATTTATTTTGTTAATCATAGCTTACTTTGTTAGTCATAGTATGACGCCATCTATTAGTTATATTGCTATTTAAAATTACAGAAAACCGATTATTGAAGTCTTGTCATACAATTTGTAAGTAGTAATAGGAATAGGATTAAAAATGTAAATAATAATTATTCTATTATAAATATGACTTGTGATAGGAATATGGGTATTTTGTATACTAACAGTAGTGATAATATTATAGCTAGGGGGAATATTAATAATGAGCATAGCAGTAGTAATGAAGGTAGGGAAAAATTAAATATTAGTATTAAAAATAAAAATAGTAATAAAATGAATAACGGATATAATGTTAATATAAAAACCAGGGAGCATGAAATCAACGAACACACCACTAATGCAGAAGAAGAATATGGTAATAAGGAAATACATCATAACAAGACAAATCATATTGGAATAGCGACATGAAATGTGACATCTCTGACCGGCAAGGAAATAGAAGCTACGGAAGAAATGGAAAAAATGAAAGTACAAATAATGGGAATACGTGAGACAAAAAAGATAGGGAAAGGACACATCAATATAAATGAGAAATATCGTCTATTATTCCAGAGTACCACAGGGTCACAGAGCAAAAGAAGGAGTCGGTATAATAGTAAATAAAATAATAGAATCAGGAATAACAAACTACGAAGCAGTATCATCTAGAATAATCACAGCCCAAATAGAACTAAAAGACAAGATAGGAATAATACAAATATACAAATCAACAGAAGGAAATGAAGAAGAGATAATGATAGAATTCTACAACGAACTCCAAAACGCATTTGACAAATTAAGAGAGACAAGAGAAAAAATAATAATCTTAGGCGATTGGACTTCAAGAGTAGGTAAAGACATTAACAGGGGATTAGGATGCATTGGACAATATGGAGAAGACACATTAAATAGAAATGGAATTAAAATTCTGGAATTCTGCCAAACCAATGACCTGATAATAGGAAACACATTCAGTGAACAAACCATTAACGACAAATATATATTTGTGCCTGAAGAGAGAAATGCGATAAGCTTAATAGACTATATAGTCTATACGAGAAACCTAGAACAAAATATAAAAACCATCTTAACGGAAAAGGAACCGGAACTGTCTACACAACATAGAATGGTCACTGCAAAACTGGAGGATGAAAAAATAGAGGAAGTGGAAAGAAAAGAGTATAAGAAAGTAAATGTAAACAAACTAAAGATAGAAAGTCTGCGAGAAATGTACACGGAGGAAACTAACAAAATACTGAGACAAATAGAGGGCCAAAAAGAAACATGGACAATGGAAGAAAGATGGAATACTTACAGTGAAGTATTAAAGACAACAGCAACTGAAGTGTGTGGAATAAAAAAATATAATAAACAATTGAAAAGGACAAGATGGCGGAATAAAGAAGTGAAGACAGAAATAAAAAAGAAGAAAATAGCATGAAAAAATTACATTGAAACGGGATTAGAAAAAGATAAAGAAAAATACTATAGGCAGAGACGATTGGTAAAAAAGACAGTCACACAAGCAAAAGCAAAAACATGGAATGAATTTGGAGAAGAACTTCAGGAAGAATATATAACAAATAATAGAAACTTTTGGACAACAATACGACACATAAGGCAAGGAGGACGAAAGGAAATAAACGCAGTAAGAGATACTTCAAACCAAATACAAATAATCCCAGAACAAGTAGCTAGGGTATGGAAAGAATATTATGAGAAAAAAATTGATACCGAAGTAATAAATGAAGACAATATAAACAATGAAGGCGAAGAAAATACAGAGCTAGAGCAAATAAGTAGAGAAGAAATAATAGAAGGATTATCAAATATATAAATAGGCAAGGCAGGTGGAGACGATGAAATTGAACCGGAAATGGTAAAATACATGGGAGAAGAAGGAATAAACTGGCTATGGAAAATATATAAAGAGGCGTGGGAAAAACAAACAATACCTAAAGACTGGCAGAAGAATATCATCGTGCCAATATACAAAAAAGGAGAACATGTAAACTGCGACAACTATAGAGCAATATGTCTGTCATCGGTATGTTTTAAAATATATACGAAAATAATAGAGAAGAGACTGAGACAAGAAGTAGAAATGGTATTGGGAGAACAAACGGCATTTAGACCGGGAAGACAGACAATTGACAACATATATATCATTAGAAACCTAATAGAAAAAAGCATAGATACGGGCGAAAAACTAGTATTAGCAGTCATAGACCTAAGAGCAGCATTTGACACGATAGAAAGACAAAGAGAGGTATTAAACAAGGAAATAGTCTCAGCCCTTTGCTATTCATAATAGTAATGAACGAATTGTTAAGAAACACTAGAATCAGAAAAAATCAACTACAGACAATAATAGGCTACCACAGATTACAACCGATAACAATAGAGTCCTTAATGTATGCAGACGACATAGTACTAATAGCAGATTCCGAGAATAAAATGCAGAAACTAATGGATATATGGGTAGAACAAATAGAAGAACTAAAAATGGAGATAAACGAGAAAAAAAGTAAGATAATGATAATCAGCGGTAATGGAGATCAGGAAGATAATTAAATAAAGATAAAATGTAAAAACTCAGAATTGGAAATAGTATCAACTTACGAATATCTGGGAAGTCTAATAACTAATGATGGAAAAATAGACTGGGAAATAACAAATAGAGCAAAGAAATCAAACAAGTTATACTATGCGTTAGCCCCAATAATGGGAAAAAGAGAACTTACACGAGAAACAAGAATAAAAATATATAACTCAATAGTGATACCGACTGTGCTCTATGCAAGTGAAAACTGGACAATTCTGGAAAAACATAAGAGCAGGATAAACGCAATGGAGATGAGACATCTAAGAAGGATAGTTGGAAAGACAAAATGTGATAGATTAAGCAACGAGACTATTAGGAGAATGGCCAACCAGGAACCGACAATGAACAAAATACCAAAGAGACTAATGAACTGGTATGGGCATCTGACGAGGATGCAATCCAATAGAATAACAAAAAAAGTTTATGAAGCAAAAAATATCGGAAAAAGAAAAAGAGGCAGACCAAGAAAAAAATGGATACAGCAAGTAGTAGAGGCGGGAAAATTTAAACAAAAATCACTCGAGGAATTGAAAATAATGGCAGGAAACAGAAAAGAATGGAAGAGGTGGGTAAATAGAAATTAAAATAGCTAGCCCAAATCCGACACCCTGATAGTGTAAAAGGAAGGGGAGAAAGAAAGAAAGAAAGAAAGAAAGAAAGAAAGAAAGTCATACAATTTTTTGAAAATTATCTTTTACACAAACCTTCTCTTGATAATAACAAACACAGCAAAAAAGAATTATCTATTTTGGTGCAGTCGTTTTGAAGTGATGCTCGTACAAAAATAAAAATTACTATAATAATTATTATAGATTTAAAATAATTATTTTTATTAATATAGATTATTGGTCTCCCCTTCTTTCTCTTTGTATAAATCCACAGTGCAATTTTTTATACAAAAGAGTCACTGATGAACTGCAAACAAAATATAGTGTAGTATCAATTATCTTATCTTGAAATTTATTGCAAGTGGATCAATTTTATTGCTTCTTTGTTTACAGATACTCGTATACTCGTGTTTGTTAATATTTTTATCATTTGTCGATACCTGTATTAATTTATTTATAAATCTAACATATTTGATTGCTATAGGCATTAAATGTGGGCTAAAATAACGAAAATATCTGTAAGAAAATGTTAGTCCATAATCGGAATAAAAATGTTGTAATAAACACAAGAAAAATGATCTGTTTTTCTTCTCTTTTTATACTTTGTTCTTCTTATGTATACAATGGCATTATTTGGTTTGACCGTCACAATGGTGATCTTCCTCTAGCTACTTGTTTCATCATTGCTGTTCTACAATCTTAAAGCAGTTTATTTGGTATCCCATTATTCAGAGACTTGTTTTTAGTTAATAGCAGATTAACCAATTTATTACAGAATGAAATTAAACACATTTTATACATTTGAAATATCACAAAAATTAGCTTTAAGTTCACACACACCAAATTTATAATTACATTAAAGGCTGAACTCAGAATATTTTGATTTATTTATTAAACATTTATCTATAAACTTTTGACTTTATTTTGACGAATCATTTACGAATTTTGTCATTTTTCCTTTACAGGTAGGAGATGTTATTGATATAATAGGAGAAGAGGAAGAGGGCTGGTGGAGAGGTAACCTAAACGGTAAGGAGGGAGTATTTCCTTCGAATTTCGTCAAGGAAATTTCTTTTCAACCCAATCCCCCAAAAAGAGTGTCATATGTGCCGAACGAAAATGACGCAAAACCCCCCAAGTTACCCGCAAAACCAAGTAAGTTACTAGTTTAAATTTATATACAACAAAGATTTCCCAATAATGACCGTGGAATAGCCGAAGATTTTTTACTTCAAAGACCATTTAACAAAAAATGTAAAGCCACTGACTAAAGTTTAAATTTTTTGTTTTTTACGTAAATATGTATATCTAATTCTGTTAGACACACGTAACATGGCATGTTTGAAGATATTCGGACTCAAAGGTGGATACTTTTTATTTAAAACTTTGAAATTTTACCTTTCGTTTTATTAACAGTGTATATTTATGTTTCTGAGGCTTTATATCGGTTCTTTGAGCCTTGTTTTCTTTTACAATGGTTTCAAGCCTCCCCTTTTATCCGGGCTTGGGACCGGCTGTGGGCATGAACGCGGCTTCTAAGCTACTTAATCCACCGAGATTAGGCAGAGTTGCCGAAGGCAGAGTTGCCGAGACACAAGACGAACTCCAAAGATTAGCACATATCTTCAATACAACAGCCAAGAAATACAACATGGTAGTATCAGCAGAAAAAACCAAATGTATGACCCACTATATCTATATACCCACTACGATGTAAATTCGAAATTGATGGGAAAATAATAAAGAGAGAAACAAGGTTTACATATCTGGGAATACATATAACTAGTTACGGAGATCTTTAAGAAGTACGACAACAAAGCTTAAAAGCAATTAAAGCGGCGGTATCTCTTAATGACACAATCTGGAAGAACAAACACCTAAGACAAGCCACAAAAACAAGAATCTATAAAGCAGCAAATAGACCTATATTAACATATATGGCGGCGACAAGAACTGATACATCTAAAACGAGACTACTACTTGAAACAACAGAGATGAAAATACTCCGACGAATATCAGGAAAAAGTCATATAGAAAACATAAATGGATGGGTGACAAAACGGAAACAGGAGTGGAACGAACATATTAGTAGAATGGCATACGAGAGGATAGTACGAATAACACGAGATAATTCACCAAATGGACGAAAAAATATTGGCAGACCAAGAAAAAGATGGTGCGATAATTTAAACAATTTAGGAGGCTAATATCGAAGAAGAAACAGGTTTTAAAGCCTACATACAAGAAGGAAGGGGAAGAAGAAGGGTATTTATGATGATGATACCCTAAACATATATTATTTCGTTAGGTAATGTTACAAAACCCTCTTCATGCTACAAAAATGCTAATTATTTTATTCAAACAATTTTTAAATTCAAAAATTTTCAGCCAATTCAAAGAAAAAAAAAGTATTTTTTTATTTTTGTTCAAAACCTAATTGGATTTCTCCATTTTTTTCCAAAAAAATTATTGGTTTTTGAAACATAATTTTGTTATTTTTTACATTAGAAAATTTTGTGAAAAAGCCGTTTGTAGGTTTTTACAAGAACTACAAGTTTCAAAAAAGAGTGACTTTGAAATGGTTGGTAAAGGTAGTTTTTGCATGTTAGTAGAAGTTTGAATTGTTAATATCTCACTCAATTTTTCCGCATAAAAATTTTCGCATACCAAATTCCTGGGAATTAAAAAAGTTACAATTTTCTATATAAACATGTTTTTTATGTCTCTAATGCTAATCTTTTTATTTTGAAGAAAAGGGCATTTTTTACCAAACCACAAAAATTCGTTATTGGCTTTTAACTCATATTTTTTTAAACTAATCATTTTAAGTTGGTCAAACTTCTGGAATGTATTAATAAATATAAATAAATAAATAAAGAACAAAACAAGAACTGAACAAAGCCAACGACTAACTTTAAATAGGGTGGTAATTACGGTGTAACTCACTTTCTCTCTGAAAAAAAAAACGGGTGTGGCAGTCCAGTGGGACTGCCGGTAGAAGTTATATTTCTATAAATGTGTTCGCCGTTACAAATTTATATGGGAGTCAATCTGAACAATCATTACATATGTAATGCTATAGGTAAGAGAGAGCAGAAAGAGAAAAATAATTAGTTATATAGGAATATGGTGCATCATTTGCTGTGTATAAACATTTGACCTGTAATAGGATTATAGTAAATGAAGGATTGTATCAATATTTTAATGAAAATATATATTTTTACGCATGCATTTTTACTCTGCAGTAAAATTCATTGTTTATTTTGTTATTAATATAAAAATTACAATACAATAAATACCCTGCAACATAATTCAATATAATAATACAATATAAATTAAAATGCAATATTCATAAGTATTTAAAACTGCCAATATACATAACTTACTTTACGAAGATAAAAATAAAAAACCAACAACTCGGATTATGTTGTAAATTTTCATTTTATTTTAAAATTTAGCATTTTTTCGTATATTACATATATTTTTTAAGATTAACGTGAGGTTTTTAAATATTTCAAAAAAAGAAAAAAAATCATATTAGGATTCGAACTGACAAACACCAGAGTATGAATCAAACACGTAAAATATTTGCCACTTAGACATCACACTAACGGATTTCAAAATTGACAGTTCTCGGTCAAACTATATATATATATATATATATATATATATATATAATATATATAATATATATATATATATATATAATGTTCAGTTGGTCCTAGTTGTAAAGAACACTGTCACAAACATGTTAAAAATATTAAAAAATACATAATATTTTTAACATGTTTGTGACAGTGTTCTTTACAACTAGGACCAACTGAACATTTTCAATGTAGGTTTTTAAATGTTGATTTCCACCACTGTACTATAATAGGTTTTCCATTTAGGTGCTGATGAAGGTGACAACATATCACCGAAAATTCACATTTAGAATAAAGTTCTACACCAAGCTGGCTTATACCATCTCTAGCTGATCCTTGTTTTGACGCTTTCCCAAAAGTTACCCTCCAAAGAATTGTATTCTTAGCGTCGTTATACACACTCTATATATATATATATATAATATATATATATATATATATATATATATATATATATATATATATATATATATATATATATAGTCTTCTTTAGTCATTATTGGAATATCCTAATTAATACGAGTAATACTAACTCTTTTTAATTACATTAAAACTTAACAATTGATAGATTACAACATTTTTTAGCATAATGGTTACTTTATCAAGTGTTCAAAATGTGCTTCATTTGTGAGTTGACAGTACCCTAATCGATGGTAGAATGCGTCTACCACGTTTCTCCATGATTGTCTAGAAATTATTCGAGATTCATCGATAATTCGTTGCCTTAGCTCTGCAAGACTTGCTGGTTTAGTTTTGTAAACTAAATTTTTCAAGTATCCCCAATAAAAATTATTCTTAGTATTAAAATCAGGTGAACGTGGAGGCCATTCATTTCTACCTCGTCTACCAATCCATCGTCCGGGAAATATCTCATCTAAATAACGCCGAATATTTACACCAAAATGAGGTGGAGCTCCATCTTGCTGAAACCATATCTGATTAAAATTGGCCCCAAACAAGTTTCTTAGTGTAGGTACAATTTCATTTCTAAGTAACATTTCCCAAAAATGGCCCAATTAACTGAGTACCTACTATACCTGATCATACATTTAATTTTTTGTGGTTTTTGAGTATGATTTACACTTCCACACAGTCTAAAGGTTGTTTCATCAGAAAAACATATTTTGTTAACGAAATTTTCATCATTTTCAATTTGTTTCATCATTACCTCAGTAAACTCTAATCTACGATCGAAGTCCATCTTCACTTAATTCTTGCAATAAGTTAATCTTGTATGGTTTAAATTTATTCTTAAGTAATACACGTAAGACTGAAGAACGACCTACATCATGTACTTGTGCAACCTTACGTGAGGATGTATGTGGATCTTCTACAAAACTTTGCATTATATCTAAAGTTTTGTTGTCATTCATAACTCTTTTCGGTCTACCTGATCGGTATCTATCTTTTACTTCTCCAGATTTCTCAAATCGCTTTACAGTTTTTTGTATCGTCGCCTTATGAATAGAACGGTTTGGAAAAGTGTCATTGAACAAGTTGGCTACTTCACAATAAGATCTTTTTCTGTCACCGTACCCTCTCATCATTAGAATAGTAATTCGTTCTTTTTCGTTAAAAGTAATTCGAGC